>JAHTLZ010000129.1:95675052-95700762 GCA_023846285.1 Phrynocephalus versicolor
ATTATTATTATTATTATTATTATTATTATTATTATTATTATTATTATCTGATGAACACAGCTGCCAGGTGTTAAGCTGGAGTTGGCCTTCTCCAATGACTGAGCTCTTTCCAAGAGCCTAGGATAACTGCAGATATCTTTGTAGAATATATGCTGTTCCTAATAATGTTGCCATTTGTAGTTGACCGATGTTGATCTTGTCAATGCCGAGGGTTGTCAGATGTTGATCCAGGTCTTTTGGGATTGAACCCAAGGCACCAATTAGTGTTGGTATTGTTCGTGCTTTCATATTCCATAGCTTTTCAATTTCTATTTCTAAGTTCCGATATTTGGTTATCTTTTCTAACCCTTTGCCGCTGACTCTTGTGTTTCCTGGTATTGCCACATCGATTATTTGAACTTTGTTTTCTTGCTTGTATACTACAGTATTATGATGTCTGGAGTATTGTGGACAAGGTATCTGTCACATTAGATTCTGAAATCCCAGAGCACCTTGATGACTTCATTTCTGGTATAACAACAACAACAACAACAATGTTATTTTTGTTGTTGTTGTTGTTGCTGCTGCTCTTTTGCTTGTGTATGAAATTGGTTCCCTCTAGCCTTCCCCAACCACTGAATGAGCTTTATTAATAATATAGGCCGCAATCCTTTCTCATCATCTTCAAATGCCAAAGGAAAAGTGTGAGTCATTCGGAGCAACACATTCACTGTGAATTGTTTTCTTCTGATCAGGGCCCTTCCCCAAACGCGGCTCTCCCATGCCAGTAATTTTTTTTAAAAGGTCGCTTGCACTTTGGGTTTTCCAAGCAACTTCGTGATGAATCCCTGCGATCACCTCAACCATTCCAAGCAAATTATGCCTTTAATTGCAAAAGGTAATTTTGTTGTAATGACTGATTAATCTTCAGGAAAAAAATAGTAATAATAATAATAACAACAATAATGTTGACAGCCAGTATGAATCAGGAGAAAACCCAAAAGAGCTGTTTGCATAGAGAAACCTCAGCTAATAGAAGGATGGGACTCAGGAGGTTTTTAGAATAGACTAGAAGATGTAGCAGAAGAAAATAAGTACACTTGGCTTATTGCAAGTATATACAGAGACTGCAATGAGCATACCAAATTAATTTTGCCACAAAGTCTTGGTCTCAAGACCTATTCAGTGTCTACTAAATAAAGCCTACATTACATAGGTAGAGGAATTCACTCCAGCCCTGACCCCCTCTGCTTCCAGTTTTGGTATTCTCCAACATGTTAAGAAGACTGTTGCAGCATTTTGAGTTTGTGATTAAATTCCTCTAACTGTACAGTAGAGGTACCATGAATCACATAACAAAACAGCTTCAAGCTCCCCAGATTAGTCCACCCTTTTTTTCTCATTGTCTCATCAACTGGCACTTACAGTCTCAATAACTCACTCTGAAGATGAATAGATCAAAACGGAGCACATACAAAAATGTTTACAGCAACCATTCAATAGACTCTCAGCCTCCTTCCAGCAGACTGCTACAAACTATATTTTAATGGTACATTAGCCGCCGGCAGCCTAAAAAAGAGGCAAAAAGATACTTAAGCAGTGAGGCATAGCTCCCTTCAAATTCAGTGACAGGGAGGAAAGAATTGGTTTCTGCTGAATTGATTGACAGTTACCCCCAGCACAGAGAGGTCCCTCCCAGCCAAACCTACCAAAGGCAGCATATGTGATGGAAAGAATTCCAACAGTTTTGCTTAATAAAGAGGAGTGATTGCCTTGTCACTATCAAATATCTATTGTGTGGATGGCTGGATAGCAGGATGTCTAAAACTGTAGGTTGAGCCTAGGTGTGATCAGGTACACACCTTACTGCACTGAAAAGTTTACTTTTTGATCTTCCTTAAAAGGACCCTTCTGTCTGCTGGGGAATTGCTCCAGTCTAGTCCTTGGAAGTAGTAGTCCTACAGCAAGACCAAAAATGTCCAGCTTGGGTATGGATTGGGATCAGACTGGAGCACAACTCCCTGTGTGTTGTGTGATCGCTTGGAAAGAGATCGCACCAGAAGACTCCACAAGCAGTTCAAAAGACGGTCTGTTTCACTGCATGATCCAACTCTCAAGTCAGGGATGTTGAAACTTGTTTCTGCATTTTCAAAGGAAGCATTCCTGACATTGTCCACTGAAGCCCGCTTTATGAGCAAAGAGATCTCTTTTCAGTCACTGACTTTAATGCCTGTTCACTAGAGATGGGCACGAAATGCAAAAATGGTGTTTTGTTTTGTTTCGTTTGTTTCATTTTTAACAAATTTTTAAAGAAAAATTTGTTTCATTTTTTCATTTTGTTTTATTTTCGTTTTTCCTACTTTTACACTGTGTGACTGTTTATTCTGTCCTGTTTCTCTCTAATAATGATGTTTGTTGTCAGTGTTCACCTTAGTCAGAAAGATCCCAATTAAAGCAGAAGTTCTGTGGAGTACTCACTCACATCTGTAATACCTGCGGGATATCATGTAAATACTCCTGCCTTGTCAGCAGTTCAGAGGGGAGGAATCTGTGGCATACCCCCCACTCCACAACCTCACAGAGTAACCTGGTAGCTAGATGGGCAGCATATAAATCCAAGAAATAAATACAGTATATAAAAACATTATTTCTCCTCTGCTGCTTCCAAGGGATAGGTGTTGCTGTGAGTGTCACCAAGGGAGCAGGGTGGAGCATCGGCTCCCTCCATTTCTATTTTCTCCTCCTTTTTGTTCTGCTTCCCCCAATGAGCTGCCCCATTCTGCTTGTCTGCAAGGAGGGCAGCCTCAACACACACACATCCGGCCTTAAACTTCCCCACAACAACCAAATTCACTTAATGACCTAGTCATAGGAACGGAACTCCGTCGTTAAGTGAGGAGTATCTGTATAACCAATGCTCTGTGTCTGTTCACAGGGCCTGCTTTAGTATAGATCACATCCTTCTCTTTTCAAAGACTACAGTTCTCTCTCTATGTTTCTAGATTTTGCAAAAGTTAGATGATCGCCAGGTAGTGACCTTAAAGTATTCTCTTACTTTACTATAAGATTCAGTGCCACATATTTTCGTGGCTGCTTTGTTCGACAAATCCATTGCCATACTTCTCTTCTGTTTTGCTGGCTGTTTACTTTGCTTTTGAAACAATGAAGAAAGGAAGATGCAATTTTCAGTGGGTGGGTGGCAGTGACTGATGCTCAGTTGATTCACTGCTGCGGTGGGGTTGGCAGCAATGCCTTGTTAAAGGCTTTGCATGAATCAGCAGAGCTCAGGATGTAGGGCATCATCCACCTCTTTGAAGCGCCTCCTGACGCTTACGAATCTCTGAAACATTCCGAGTTTGTCTTTAATCAGTCGGATGTGTCTAACCACAACAACAATCCTCTCAGTTACTCAGCCACATAGCATGGTCTTGACTTTCTTCCCAGACGCCTGGAGCATAACTCACCCACTTGAAATCCATGTTGTTCCTTGGATAATGCTGTTTAAAAAATATTTTGCTTTGCATTGCACAGCACTGATTCACGTTTGGCAGTTTCAGGTGGATACATCAAACATCTGCGGAACACACGGAGGGAGAGTCGCATGATTTAGACGGCATGTTGAGGTTCGACCTCCAGAAAGTGATCATATCTTGACCTCCAGAAAGGGAACTTATTCCTCCGCTGGCAAAAAATATAGATCTTGCAGTGCTGATATACTGCTGTTGGTGGAAAATTGTTCATATGGTTGTAAATGATTCAGATGTGTTTGCATTACTGAACAAACAGCATCATCTGCCCTCAAAGAGTTGGACTAACATTACAGTTCCTGATCATTTCTGTAAAGAATCCCCCCCCCTTTTTAGGACAGCTGACCATTGGTCAAGATAGGATTATTCCAAAAGGATCTTCCACTGTCCTGTTGAGCCAGTTCCCTGATGAGGCAAGGTTCTGTGCCGCAGATGGGCATTTAAGCTTGGTCAGCCAGATGCACTTAAAACCCTCTGTAGATCTTTGAAGCAAACATCTGGACAGTTGGAGAGGCATAAATGTACGCAGGGGATTTGAGGGCAGGGTTTTCACCTGTTGCACATGTTGCCCTTTCACATGCAGGAAAATCCCTGGATGGAGCTCAGGACATTCTAACCTTCTGACAGCACCAAAGAGAAGTCGATCTCACCTCTTGTAAGCAAATCCCTTTTCCTTTTTTTTCCTCCTGGTCTTCACATTGTGCTTTGTAAAAGCTTCCCCCCCCCAAAAAAAAAACACCAGGCAAAACAGTTCCCAAAACATCTAGAACTTATCTAGAAACTCTACATAGAACCTTGTGGATCAGACTCCAGAGTTCTCCTCTTTCCACAAAAGGAAATTCTTTCCACCCAAGGAAGGATTTATCGGAGGGATCCCCAGGAAGAACGCCACGGTGGTCTAGTGATAGAATTTTGAATTCAGATCCTTTTTAAACTTGCCATGAATCTCGGTGAGTCATCTTTTCTCATGCATAATGCAGATAATAGTGGGGGAGCTCATTGTTTGCAAAAAAGGATTTGAAAGTGCTTGATATATCAAAGGAGCATGAAAATATCAGCATTTGCACAAATACATGCATAAACCTTGATTTATACACTTTGGTGAATGCTTGTCAGGTCTGGTTTATTACATATACACAAAGACATCGTATTTAGAAACATGGGAACATGCCTTATATTAAGGGAATTCTTGATGCTTATAGCCCAGTATGGCTAACTGGAAACAGTACTTGGGGTGTTCAACCATACCTGGAATAAACTGTGGAATATGCTGCCATGGAGTGGCAGTGGATATGCTACCACGGAGGGTGGTGGAATCTCCTTCTTTGGATGTTTTTAAGCAGAGGCTGGATGGCCACCTGTTGGAAGTTCTGTGATGGGGGTTCCTGCATGGCAGGGGGTTGGACTGGATGGCCCTTGAGGTCTCTTCCAACTCTGTGATTCTATGAAACTTTTGGGCTTTGAGCCACAAGGCCTGGGGGATACACACAGCAGACAACTTCCTCATTGTCATCATGTTATGCTTTTTGAATAACTTTTAAAGGGGGGGGGCATTTCTGCCCTTTATTTGTCTCTGCCAGCTGAAACCATAAACATCAGCAGTCAATTGCCATGCATTGCTTGCCTTACCTTAAGATTCAGGATCATTAAGTATGAGCAAGTGAGCATGCCTCCCAATGGAAAAACAAACAAACTGTTTCAGTCTGAATGCTGAAAGGACTTACTTGGGAAACCTGCAAATTGAATGAAGAGAATTACTCTGGCTAGACACACACGTCATTAAGAATTACGGGGAGATGGGGTTCAACAACATGCAAACAGCTGAATGAGAGGTTTCTCAAGGTTAAAGAAGATGGATTAAAAACCTTTGAAATGAGCTAGATGAATCTGCTGTTTGCTCTGTTCAGCAGCTTAATACGTACATAAAGTAAAACATATAACTGAAAGTGACTTCATAGAAGCATTGAGCTTGATGGTTTGGGTCACATTTCCAAGGAAGTGCTTGAATAAAGAGCCACTCAAACTCTACAAGACCGTCATTTCCAAGAAATAATGATCTTCTTAGAAGGGAAGAGGAACAAAGAGTTTCTTACCAACCGTCCTGACTGTGTCATGACAACCCTAAAAAAAACTGAAAAGTCACCGGAAGCAGCTACCTCACAGTGATTTTTTTTTAATTTGCCCATCTAGTTTAGCACTGCTTGCTCTGGCTGGCAACAGCTCTCCAAGGTCTCTTCGCAATCTCTTTCTCACCACTTGCTGATTCTTTTAACTCCATCTGCACGCGTTAAAAATGGAGATGGGCACAAGCCACCAGTTGGTGTGTGTGTGTGTGTGTGTGTGTGTGTGTGTGTGTGTGGTGTGGTGTTGTCACAGTCGTGACCAACTCTTCGTCACTCCATGTCCATGGAGCTTTCTTGGCAGTAATACTGGAGTGGTTTGCCAATTCCTACTCCAGGCGCCTACAGCACCTGGTATTCCCTGGTGGTCTCCCATCCAAGTACTAACCAGGGCCAACCCTGCTTAGCTTCCAAAATCAGGCGAGATGGCTGTGTTTATGGCACCTAGGCAGCTCTTCTGAAGTGTGTACTGGTTTATTTATCTGCCACATAGGTATTCAACACTTTAAAGCCTCACTCCTTCCAGTGGGCATCCACGCCCAATTTCTCTGCCTTGCCTCTGAGTGGGAACCCATCAGAGCATATGGAGCTTTGAAGTATGGAATAACTGTTCAGCCAATAAACGAACAGGCATGGATGACCTAACCAGCATATGGTGCCCCTCTCTAGAAAACTTGCACTGAGTGAATTCCAGGGTATTTTTGAACTCCATGGGAATCCCAGTGCTTTTAGGATCAGGGTTAGGGTTAGACTAATGGACGCCACACATTCTTAGGACTTCCATAAACTGGATGCAGTTTGAGCGCCTATAACCAAACACAACATGCCTTGTAATTTGTGAACCCACTGGAAACTCAAGTGACATTCCCCACCCAGGGGCCAACCTGCTGACAACCAAACTATATCATTTCTGGGCTTTGGCATTGTGGTTCACTTAAGTGTTTATGGGGCTTCTTTTTTTGACCTTTCATGGACTGAAACAAACAAGGACCCTTTTAAGCTGTCATGTTCTAATCGCTGCCTGAAGCATGTCTGCACAAGTTGCACGACATCAAGTCAAGTGAAAACCATTAGCCATCAGTGAGTTGCTTGTCAGAAAGTCTGTGAAATTTTGAGTTCTGCTACCTGCCCAAATAGGACGACTGTGTCAAGCAGAGTTTGGAAACCTTTTTTTAAAAAATGTTTTAGCTGTGATTATGTCCCAAGGCCCTGTAAAGTATTTGCAATTTTAAAGTGGCTTTCCATGTGCCCGAAGCAGACTCACAATTGCTTGCCTCATGTCACCAAAAAGATTTATTGGGGAAATGTCTGTGAAGATTCTCCGTCATCCAAGTGAGGTGAGCTAGAAGTTGAGTCATAGCAACTGGACTTCTTTGCTTGTGAGACTGGTGAACCTGCTTGGATGATTAGCAAAATGTTTCAAACTCACAAGAAAAGAAGTCCAGTTGCCATGATTCAACTTCCAGATTTATGGGGAAAGTTCATTCCATGGCTTTTTAAATTCATGGATGATCCCTTTAACTGCTGTGTTTCATTAGTAAACTCTACCATATAATTTCACTCCCCTCTTATTTTTGTGCATTTCAAACCATACATTTTTTAGAAAAATAATCGTTTGTGGTGAATTCTACATGCACACCAGCTTACAGGATTTAACTTTCAAACGCTCCTTCCAATTTTCCCCATCAGATGCTTTCATAAACACATTCTCATTGAAAGCGCAAACAGTCTTCTATCTTGTTTAAAACTGACTGAAGTCAACCTCTGGATAAAGTAATGCAAACCTCCACACCAGTTTAATAATATAACAGCTTGAAAGACAAAATACTTGGCTGTTCCCTGGATGTATTCATACAATCACTTTCCAGTATCAAATCATGCACTAATGCTACTATCTCACGTGGGGAAGATCCTCCTTTTCCTCTTCCTCCCATCACGTGACTGAAGATGTGGGATAGCAGTTCCCACGTACAAAGTTTTTTTAAAAGTGCAGTTCAGACCCATGGCCAGCAGGTGGCACTAGGATTTTAAAAAGGACCAGCTGACTGCCGCTAGGGATGGGCGAAGTTAAAAAAAAAACCATTGCTGGATTGGCCAGCTGCCTGGCGCTAGGAGGGTGGGGAGAAATTTTTTAAAAAAACAGTGACAGACCAGCCAGAAGACCAGCTGACTGGTGCTAGGGGTGGGGGGAAGTGAAAAGAAAAAAACTGTGCCCGATCAGCCCCAGGAACAGCCAGTCAGTGCTATGAGAGAAAAAAAGAAGAAAACCAGATCATCTGTGTTGTCCCATGATGTCTGCCTCCTTAAAAGGTAGATTGTCTAAGTGAGACAAAAAATTCCCTACCTCTCCGGTAAGTCTTGGAAACCTTGCTTAAGGGGGCATTACCAAGTTTTCTTGTGTTTTTTTTTCAAAAAGCCCGGTGGCCTTGGGGACTGCATTTTTGGACACGGTTTATCTACAAATTTAATCTGCATTTAAAGGAATGTGGGATAGGGGCTTACACATTGGCAAGTTCATTAACTGCATAATATGAGCGACCTGCACAACTTCTGCTCCCAATCAGCACAATTAACTCTTCCATGCTGTGATTAATGGCCAAGTTCAAAAAAAGTCTAATTTAACACTGGACAAACATCACTACCAATCTGTTGTTCAAATTTAGGTTAGAAAATATCATCACAATTTTCAAAACACACTGAGATCCCAATAGTGACTATGCATGAAGAATATAATGAGTAATTGTTCTTCTCTGCTAGAGCCTGAACAGGGTTATCTGCAGTAACTATAGGTAGGTTACTGTAATGAATTTTACTAAGCCTGTGCTGCCCTATATCTCAGAATTAGATATGTTGGAATTGTAAGACACAAGTTTTTTTTATCATATGTGGTAGATGTGTAAATAAGCAAATACTGGAGAAGGGTACATGGATTAAAAAGATCTTATCATGCAATTTGCCAATTAAACCAGGTTTTTTTAAAGTGAATATTATGCCAGAGTTTGGAGTCATAAAAATGAGACATTTAGTGATACATGTAATAATTGTAGCCAGAATTTTATATGCAATG
Organism: Phrynocephalus versicolor; assembly: GCA_023846285.1. NCBI lineage: Eukaryota > Metazoa > Chordata > Lepidosauria > Squamata > Agamidae > Phrynocephalus > Phrynocephalus versicolor. The sequence goes on from JAHTLZ010000129.1 coordinate 95,683,746, forward strand.
TATTGGAAAGAACTGAGATACCAAAATAAGAAGAATTGATAGAGGAGTGTCTGGAAGTTGCAGAGATGGACATAATATCAGTAAAAATATGTCTGTGAAGATTCTCAGTCATCCAGGTGAGGTTAGCAAGAAGTTGAGTCATGGCAAACGGACTTCTTTTCTTGTAAGACTGAAAAGTTTCAGTAGTCATTCAAGTAGCTTCGTCAGTTAAACGAAAGTTAATGGGAGGCTTCCAATTTATAGTTCACCTTGGTTTCCTGCCATCCTGGTCTGAATATTCTACAATTCTATGAAATGGCTAATGTTATTTTTCTATGTGTATGAATTCTGAATCTGATATATCTGTTTTGGTGTTTCTATAAGACACCCCCATGTATAAAATGGCTCCCACTTTTCCAACCCAAAATTACAGTTTTGTAACCATGCGGTCCTCTCCCCGGCTTACTTCCATGCATAAGGCGGCCCTCTATTTTCAGTCTAACAATTTTTGACATGTATATAGTCTTATACATGGAAAATACTGTAATTTTTGTCTTATTACAGCATACAGTGGTACCTTGTATAAAGGAATTAATTCGTTCCAAATGAAATTATGTTAAGCAAATTTTCCTTTATACAAATTCCCATAGGAATGCATTGAAAGCAGAGTAATCCCATTTTTATGTTGTACGGATTTTCCCCATAGGCAATTATGTTAAGCAAATTTCCCCTATCTCTGGAATTTTTTATGTTGTACAAATTTTCTGTTATACAAGCTGTCTGTTATACAAGGTACCACTATATTTTATAATGCATTACACCTACTGTGAGCATTAGTTACTTCCTGGGCAGAGATATCCAGATTTAATCAATTTTTACATATTTGTCCAGGACAAAAATAGACCTATTAAGAATTAAGGTAATTGAAGCACATTTGAAAAGGTCAACAAGTTATGCAGGAGGTGCATACAACATTATTTATTTTTATTTATTTATTTTAGAGTATTTTACCTCACCTTTCTCCATGGAAAAAGGACCCAGGGTGGCTTACAGAATGAGGGATAATATACAGTCCAGTGCAATTAAGACATGTTCAAGTACTGAGAACAGGGAACTGAGGGACATCTTACAGCATTACAACATTACATTAAAGCTACAAGTGAACGCGAGCAGTTAAAGGGGAGGCAAGTTTCACGTGAAGTTAAGATGGAAACTAACATTGTAAACATAGGCCCTTACTTCACGAGGCGCGGCGCTCCGCAGCGATATTGCCTTCGATTTGAATTCAGAGGCGGTCACGTGGCGGTCACGTGTTCTCGCTTCGCTCCCGCCCCTGTTTCTCAGTACTCACGAGCTGCAGTTTTAGGACCGATTCGAGCACAACCTCACCTGCTCCCTTCGCATTCGCATGCCACTTTTCAACGTTCGTTATTTCCCATCCGTCCTTTAAAAAAATTCCTACCAACGGCGTATTGATGCATCGATACTGGACTGTCAGTTGCAATGGCTCTACTGATTTCAACTGTTTCCTGGCATCATTGGCACCCCCCCCCGCCGCCGCCGCTACTCGGGGGGAGCCCCGCATGGCACAGCCGCCCGCCCTCCGCCGCTTGCACGCTGCCTGCCCCGGGTGCCCTGCTCTGGCCGGGCGAGGCGGCAGCGGCTCCTCCTGCTCCCGCCGCCACCGCTACTCTAGCGAGGAAGTAACAGCGCAAAGCGATGGAATGATATAGCGATGCATCGATAACCCTGTTTGAATATTTTTTAAAAAAAACTTGAAATAAAAGCCAAAAAACGAGACCACACGCCACGTTGGGAGCGAAGCAAGATGCGAAGCGAAAAGATTCCCGGCAACTGGCAGGGGCACCACTCGCCCCGGTTGGAGCACGGTAAAGGGGGCGTGGTCGGGGTGGCATCGCAGCCAAAAAGGAGGGGCGTGCGGACTAAAACGATCGATTCGGACAGAAAAAAAGGCTAGCCGCGAAGCGAGCGGCTCGTGAAGTAACGGCCATAGAGTCAATGTAAACCCACAAAGTTATAAGTAGTTAAAAACACAAAGTCAATGTGATCCTGTAGATTCATATAAAAGACACATAATAGGTAGACCATCATGTTAAATGCTGTACAGCCTCAAAATAGAGAAATATAAAGCATCTCATTGGCAAATGCTTTTATAGTATGTAAAGAATACCACATAAAGCAATACAGGTGGCTGTGTGTGCATTTCAAGAAGCTGGTCTAATCAAGAACTTTGAAGTCCCAGTTTTTCACCATACATGGGGACGTTTTACATACCACTCTGCATTGTACTTAGTTGAACTATCCTCTTCCAAATCTAAACCAGGGAATAAAAACAAACCTGCCCTTGTAAAAATATTCCACATGCTTAACATGACTGCCATGTGAATTCTCAGGACTTTACTTTCCACGGCACTTTTTTATTAGGTTTCCCCCTCCCACCCTCCTCACCAGCTGAAATAATAAGACCAGCTTGCCTTCTCTCTGGACCTTTCCTGTTCTCTTCCTCCTAATGAAAACAAACTGGCAGAAGGAATGCAGCTGAGCCCCCAAAAAATAAAAAATAAAATAAAATAATAAAATATTCCCTTGAATTTTAAGATGATGCTGTGAGTCCCCTGCTGGAGAGAAAAGAAGATATGCCCTGCTGTTGAGACCAAGGGATGACTCTCCTTCATTACAGCTCACCCAGATGGTTCCGTAGACAGATGAAACAACACCCTGGAATCAAAATCAAAACACAAATGACACCATGCTTAAATATTTGCGGATACTTTCACAGAAACATGTGTGGGGCCGCAAAGTAATTTTGGATGCTAGATTATTATTATTTTTTCTTTGTTTTATGTGGGGTTCTTTAGCCAGGAATGTGTGTTACTTCATGTACCTCAACCTGCCATCTGTTGGAGGGCCTTAATTGACCATGCCACTCATTATGCTGCATGGAAGCTTGTACCTTTGCCTCATAGCACCACCATCTCACTCACACAGACATCGACAGGGGCAGGGGAGGAGACAGATTATTTGCATTCATCAATTAATTAGACAGTGCCAAAAGTTCAATTGGTATTTTATTCCAGAGTAAGTGAAATTGTCTGCATTGTGCCAGCCAACTGAAGTTCATTACTTCGTGCAGCTGGTCATGTGACTATCATGCAACCAAACCCTCAAGTAGCACCTTGTTAATTAGCTGCAATTTGCAGACAGAATTTGTGCAAATCCACTCACTCCAAAGTAAAACCCCAATAATTTGGGCTGTTGAATGGACTAAATGTGCATACTAGTCCCACCATGACAGGAGTCTTTCTGCAAACTTCTTTTCCTCTTAAAAATTAAATTTAAATGTTCTGATTCATATTTGTGCAGTGTGGGCATTGGGGGAGATGTAGCACATGCCTCTGGGGGCTGAATGGGTTTCACTGGTTGTATTTTGTCCATTGTTGCCTCTTTCACACAAATCCGTTTTTCTTTTCCTTCAATATTGCTCATTGTGAGATTGTGTCCTTGCTGGAAATCCAAAGAAACAGAGCAATTCATGAGATTCCAGCCAGCATCCTGAGAATTAGGAACCCAATGTTTACTGTGACGTGGCCTCCAAAAAAAAAAAAAATTGACAGTCCTAGTTTAGGATGTATTAACTGTAGTCTCCAAATTCTGTGAAGTACAACTTCTATTCCATTTGTATCATCTTGTCCAGTTCAGGACACTGTACTTTTTAAAAAACAGGATGCAAAAACAAATTTAAAGATCAGAGGAGGGCAATAAGGATGACGAGGGGATGAAAACCAATCCCTGTGAGGAGAAACTAAAATAATTTAGTATGTTTGGCCTTGAGAAAAGATAACTGAGGGGAGATACGACAACACTTTTCAAATACTGAAAAGACAGTCATACTGAGGAAGAGCAGCATCTATTCCTCACCACCATCCTGAATATAGGACACATAAGAAGAAGTTCAAGTTACAAGAAGCTGCATTTAGGCTGGATATCAGGAAAAATTCCTGCTAGAGCAAACTACCTCACTCCTTCACCACCAAGGCCATAGCTAACGACCCATACTTTATGGGTTTCAGCACTTCAGGCCATTGTTCACCTTAAGGCTATTGAGACTGTTGTCTACCTAACCAGCCTATTCAGGCCATTGTTCATTTTATGAGCCTATTTCAGACCAGGGTGAGGAGAGGTCAAAGTGAGCTATAAAATGGAGGACTCACAAATAGCTTTCTTTAGACTGATGAAGGTGTTTGGATGAGTAGCGAAACGTTTCAATCTCTCAAGGAAAAGTCCAGTTGCCACAACTCAACTTCCAGATAAACTCACCTGGATGACTGAGAATATTCACATACATATTGCAAGAGCAGTACAACAATGGAACCAATTAACTTGGGAGGTGGTGAGCACTCCATCGCTGGAGGCATACAAGAGAAAATTAGACAACCACCTGTCAGGTATACTTTTTTTTTTTAATTCCTACCACTGAGCAGGAGGTTGGATTCAATGGCCTTAGAAATCCCTTCCAACTCAATTATTCTATGTTTCTGTGAATATAGAATGGAAAGAGCTGAGACTAATAGAACAGTATACAGTAATTAGGTCTAGCCAGGGATGTTCTTATATTTATTTTTTATTTATGCTTATTTTTTGTTCACCTACCTTTCAAAGGATTTTTTTTCTAAAAAGATACATAATAGTAAAAATACAACAGCAAAGGTGATATTACCCAAGCCAATTTCACAACCCCAAAGAGAAGACAACCACTATAGATATAATTTATACCATCTATTCACACCACCATGACTATAACAAATGACCATTCAGTGTGCATAGGTCAATTCTGACATTCAAGTAACTGCACACTGCTCATAATATCAGAGAATTAAAATGGAGTTTGATTTTGCCAGTCACTTTCTATATCCCTTTCTTCCATTCTACATGGGTAATAAATGAAAATGGAAACCATTTGTCAAGGAAATTGTGTTTAAAAGTTTTGGGTGAATAGAGGCTTTGATTTCTGTGCTCTTACCCATAATGAGCAACTCCCAAATCTTGTCAAACCTGCTCTTGATAGACTGTTTAGAGTGACACTTTCAAGATGAGGCTGACAGAAGCTTCGTGAAGCACTTTGAAGTGGAAACTAAGTTTATATTCCACCCCCAACTCCCTCAGTAGGGAAATCTTCCAAGCTTTTATTCTTTGGCTCAACAGCTAATGTGGGTTGCCTCCGTAGAGCCCATAGTAGTAGTATCAGTGCTAGAGGAAAACCAGGGTTTACAGGATCAAAGTCCCAATTACTCTCTGTTAAGCAGAGGCTAAGACATCATGTGATGCTACCACCCCTTAGCCTGTGTTTTCCCTATGAGTTCAAAGTACTTGAAAGTAGCTTGGTTTTGAGTGGACAATTGAGAAGCTTTCCTTTTACAAAGAGCCACCTTCTGGCCACTAGACATGGGCACGACTTAGCGGAATTCCCGTTTCCGTTTCCGTTCCTCGTTTCCGTTACGGAACAGAAACAGTAACGGGAATTACTCCGCCAGAACTCGAACTCGAACCGACTAAAGAATAATTGGGTCTGATTTGTCGTTGTCGTTCCTGGCATTGCGGCGCTCCTGCGATGCCAAGCAAGCGGCACGGAAAAAAAGTTTTTTTAAAAAAAAAAAACCCGATTCCCGGCCAAAAAGCAGGTAAAAATATGCCTGCCTGAGAGTGCACCTACCAGAGGGGTGGTTTCTCGGGGGGGCGGCCTCCCCCCCTCCTGTCCTGGGCTGCTCTGGTGGGGGAAATCCTCGTTGTCTCGCAGTTGCTCGCAACAAGCTGGCTGCCGGACTCTCCGCCGTCCGCCGCAATTCAAGCTGCACAGAAAAAAAGTTTTAAAACCCCCGATTCCCGGCCAAAAAGCAGGCGAAAATATGCCTGCCTGAGTGAGGGCTCAGGGCACCTACCAGAGGGGTGGTTTCTGGGGGGAGGGGTCCCTGGCCTCCCCCCCTCTCCTCCTGTCCCTCCTGGGCTGGGCTCGTCGTCACGCCAAAGTCGCCGCCTCGCCGGCTCGCCGCCATTCAAGCGGCACAGAAAAAAAAGTTTTTTAAAGTAAAAAAAAAACCCGATTCCCAGCCCAAAAAGCAGGCGAAAATATGCCTGCCTGAGAGTGCACCTACCAGAGGGGTGGTTTCTGGGGGGGGGTCCCCGGCCTCCCCCCTCTCCTGTCCTGGGCTGCTCTGGTGGGGACTCGCAAGCAACAAGCCGGACTTGCCATGCCATGCGGTGCGGGCGGGGGATCGAAAATGGGGCGGCGACCGCAATATTTTTTTTTGAAATCGTGGTCCAAAAACACACACAAGCACCACAGAAACATGCGAAAATTGCTATTTTAAAACTGCCAGAATTTTTACAGTAGCAGTGGGTTTTTCTTGCAACAAAATGTCTCCTCTCTGTCCTCTTTCCATTGATTTTACTTTATTTTATTTTATTTAATTTTTTTACACCTGTGCAATGATGGGCTGGCCATGGGAGTGGACCATGCAAATTTTTGGAGCCATTCCACCAATCGCATGGCCACTTGGCCACTGAGACTTCTGGGATGTGCCAAAAAGCCCACTAACCCTGCCCTAGCCCTAACCCTAACCCTAACCCTTACCCATACGCCACAGTACACTGTCCTCTTAGTGGGTCAGAGAGGCACCCCAATACTCACCCTAACCTAACCCGTAACTAGCCTAACCCTAGCCCTTGCGCTAACCCTCTGTCCCCCTAAGCCAGATCTGTACTTGCATTGCACGGTACGCAAGTACGCTTCCCTTCTTAGTGAGACACAGCGGGTGCAGGGAGAGTCTGCCAGTCCGTCACTTGTGGCTCTGGCTGACTCCTGCAGCAGCATTTGTGTGCCATGCAAACCCTGCCTGCGAGTGCGTGTCTCTCACTGACTGATGCAGGGAAGGCACCCCAAAAAGAGGGGTGCCTCTGCCAGTCTGCTGCGTCTGCAACTTGGTATGCATATCCAATTGGCTATGCATGCCCTTTTGTAGCAGCGCCAGTGGGTGAGGATAGGAGGCACCCACCCCAGAGAGGTGCCTCCAGGAGCCCGCTTTCCCTTCATAGCGGGCCAGAGGAGGCACCCACCCCACAGAGGTGCCTCCAGGAGCCCGCTACCCCCCCAAACCAGTATAACGACAGACAAAAAATGAAAAACGAAACGACAAATTTTTGCGAAATTCCTCGAAAAACAGAAACGAGCCGACACGGGCCGCCTCCGACACACTACAACTCGAAAACGGCATTTTCCCTAGTCATGCCCATCTCTACTGGCCACCATCAGAACTTGAGCAGGAATAAATCCAGGAGCATGCACACCTCTGTTTTCAGATAGGAATGTAAGTAATCCCATCCAGCACAGGCTAGATCACTGATCTGCCTTTTGACTTGCTAGCATCTTTTTCTTGTCTAGATTAATGTTCAGTTTATCTACTCTTGTCCATTACTAACACCAGACACCAATTTATAACCGAAACATCTTCCTTGGAATTGGGTGGGAAGGTGAAAGAGTTGTGTGTCATGTATATACTGGTAACACTGGAACTCCAAATCCAGGACAACCTATCCCAGCAGTTTCATGTAGATGCTAAATGAAAAGGGGGACAAAACAGAACTCTGAGGGATGCCACAGTCCAATAGCCAGGGTGTTGAACAGAAATACCCCATCCCCACCTTCTGAGTTCTTCCCTCTAGGTAGGATCCGTCCCATTGTAATACAGTGCAACCCATGACCCATTCAAGAGAGACTGCCTAGGACAATGGTGGTGAACCTTCAGTACTCCAGATGTTTTGGACCACAACTCCTGCAGTCCTTTGTCACTGGCAATCTAGGCTCGGAATTCTGAGAGTTATGGTCCAAAACATTTAGAGTGACAAAAGTTCGCGGATCGCAGTACTTGCACCGTGGGGGGGCGTGTCGCTCTGCGCTTGCCCCCACCCCCCAGAAGCCTCAGGGGTGCATGGGAGGGCGGCGGGGGCACTCAGCCAGGCTCCCCTGGGAAGGCTCAGGGCAGCCAGGAGGGGCAGCGCGGAGTGATCCGGTTGCTCCGCGCTGCTCAGCCAGGCTCCCCCGGGAAGGCTCAGGGTGGCCAGGAGGGGCGGCGCAGAGCGATCCGGTCGCTCTGCGTCGCTCAGCCAGGCTCCCCCGGAAAGGCTCAGGCCACGCAGACGGGCAGCGTCGGGAGGTAAGATGCCCCCTCCCCCCTCCCCCACCCATTTTCGCATATTGTGGATTTTCTTGCATCGTGGGTGGGCTGGGTCTCTAACCCCCACGATCAGCGGGGGCTTACTGTATTGTAAATCTATTATTATTGTACAGTCCTAATTGTTGAGAGCTGCCCTGGGCCCCCTATGGGGAAAACGGCTCATGTTCTCTTACTTATTATTTATATATTTATAAATAATTTATTAATTATAAATAAATAAATAAATAAATAAATAAATAAATAAATAAATAAATAAATAAATAAATAAATAAGAGACCAAGTGCTCTTTTCAAGCACGGATGCAGCAAGAGGTGGAAGCCAACACAATATAAGAAAGGCATTTGACACTGAGGGATAGATATCGGGGGCAATGGAATTGAAAAATGAGAGCAAGGATATAGATTTGACAGTAGGCCTACCATAGCCTTGGCACAGCCTTGTATTGATGGGGGAAATATCATGCTGACTTTTAATTTTCTTTTAGAGAATTTTAGACGCCAAACAGGAGCTGACACAGCTAAGACAGATCTTATGCCATCAGTTTCTCACTCATCCCAAAAGAATTTTTCCCTGAGTATACATTCATGATCATAAGTCTCCCTCATCTCTCAGTTTCAAGAATGAAAGTTACATGCTCCAACCATCATCATCATCATCATCATCATCATCATCACACAGCAGACAAGATAACTACGCTGGATTTTGTATTACAAATCACTAGTTGACCGCTTCCCAAGCGTTTAGGACTACGTGATGTATTGGCAAATTATGCGAGCAGATTCCAGTAAGGCGGCTTTCTGCAGCTGACTGATGGTGACTTTGTCAACTCCAATTTCTTCTAAATACTTGCTTAGCTCTTTAGGCACTGCACCCAGCATGCCGATTACCACTGGGACCACCTGCACCGGTTTATGCCAGAGTCTCTGAAGTTCAATTTTCAGATCCTGATATCGGGTAATTTTTTTCAAGTTGCTTCTCGGTGACTCTACTATAACCTGGTATAGCAACATCAATGATCCACATTTTTTTCTTCTCCACAATCACAATATCCAGGGTATTATGCTGCAAAACCCTGTCTGTCTGTATTCGGAAGTCCCAAAGTAATTTTGCATGCTCATTTTCAATTACCTTTTCAGGTTTATGATCCCACCAGTTCTTTGCTATGGGCAAATGATAGCTCTGACACAAATTCCAGTGGACCATTTGAGAAACTACATTATGATGCTGTTTGTAATCAGTTTGAGCAATTTTCTAGCAACAACTCAATATATGGTGGATAGTTTCATCTGCCTCTTTACAGTGTCTACATGTGGGGTGCTCAGTTGATTTTTCTATTCTAGCCTTAACTGCATTTGTTCTAATAGCTTGTTCTTGAGCTGCAAAAATCAGGGCTTCTGTCTTTTTCCCCCAGTGTTCTACTGGTAAGCCATAACCAGGCCTTTTCCTCATCTATTTTTTCTTTGATTTTTTCAAGGAACTGCCCATGCAGTGCTTTATTATGCCAGCTATCAGCTCATATTTGCATCGTTATTTTCCTGTATTGACCCTTTATTTGTTTTACTTTAAACACCTCCTTGTTCTTAACCTCCAATAATGCTAGCATAGTGAAGCATTGCATGCACAGTTATTCATTCTGTTACTACTATGTCTGGGATATTATGTGCAAAATGTCTATCAGTTTGGATCCAGAAATCCCACAAGATCTCAACTTTATCAGTTCCTGACACTTTTTCTACCTGATGTTCCCATGGGTATCTGGAGACCGGCATAATGCCTGTGCACAAATTTTGCCACTCGATCGTGTCTAATTTTGTAAACTCTTTGTACAATCTTTGGACATTCACAGATGAGGTGTGATACTGTTTCTTCATCTTCATCTTCTTCATCATCTCCTCCTCCTCCTCCTCCTCCTCCTTCCCCCCCCTCTCTCTGCAGAGTCTGGAATTATTTTTCTCAGTTCTTCATCTGGAAACCCTTTTCAGGATTTTTCTAAGTATCCAAAAGTGATATACCATTCCCTTCTTCTGGGAGCATTCTGGGACTGCGAAGCTTCTCCAAGGTTATATAGGCTGGTTGTTCTCTCTGGAGGCCGTAAAGAGTTCTTAAAATGCCTGGGGGAGTAAAAAGGTTTTCATTTAGCATTGAAAAGACTGTAATATTGATATTAGATTAATCTTCTTGGGCGGGAGTTGTCATTCAATGGACCAGAGTGGTGGAGTCTCCTTCTTTGGAGGTTTTTAAGCAGGGGCTGGATGGCCATCTGTTGGAAATATTGTGATGGGGTTCCTGCATGGCAGGGGGTTGGACTAGATGGCCCTTGAGGTCTCTTCCAATTCTATGATTCTATGATTCGGTGGTATCCAAGCCAGGATTCCTTATGGGCATGTGCTTCACCTCCTTTGATGGGGATTTACCTCAAAACACAGGAGATCCATAGCCAGAGTAGTGAAAATATCTCCTCTGAGTTTTACTAACTCACAGCAAGAACTATTTCCTGCTTCAGAATATTGCCTTCTGTAATGCAGATGGAGGATGTATTTGTTGCCTAGTGATAGAATTCAGGAGAGCCAAACAAGAAAAATGATACTATCCTACCCTCATCTACTCTGAAGTAAGTCTCGCCGAAGTTAATGACACGTAGGCCCAAACAAGGATGCCAGCAAAATTCTTGTGAAGCTAATTCATACTTTCTGGACCAGTGCACAATTACCGTTTGATCTTTATATTTCCATGAATCAATATCATTCCCCCACTCTAAAATGGATGTCTTATGGAAATCAGCCTGCTAAAAGAAATCTATACATTATGACCAAGAGTATGCAAAACTGATATGTGTGGGGAGAGTGCTTGTAAAGTATAGTAGGGGAAGTTGCATGTATAAAAAGCTTTGCAAAAATTACAAATGGACACAGAACCAAGACTGTTTGCTGCAGTGATTTTGTGCTATAAATCAGGAGCAGGCAATGTGAAAGCCCCTTCCACCAGGTCATGTTTTCAAAATAAAATTTGGCGGGGGAACCAATTTTGCTGAATTTTGACAGGAAATTAGCTCAAGGCCATTAAAACAAGCAGGACATGGAATCATAGAATCATAGAATTATAGAGTTGGAAGAGACCTCAAGGGCCATCCAGTCCAACCCCCTGCCATGCAGGAACCTCATCACAATATTTCCGACAGATGGCCATCCAGCCTCTGCTTAAAGACCTCCAAAGAAGGAGACTCCACCACCCAACATGGCAGCATATTCCACTGCCAAACAACCAGCTCAAGTTGTCCATTCCTGTCATTAAAAGCAAGCAAAGAAGCACAACCTAGTTTTCGGAGGAGGGGAATGTGTATCACAGGAAACAAGAAGGCAATTGCTCCATCCCTGGCCCCTGATAGGTGGACATCGGAGTGTAACCTAAGCCAGCTTTTACATCTTGATCTTTAGAGATGATCCTAGAAAGCAAGTTACAAAGTGCTATTTAAAAATACCCCGTCTGCAAACCCTACTAAACAAACATGTATCTCATGATTATTCAAATCATTTAACAAAGTTACAGTACATTTGAAATAGAACAAATATCTATTACTTCCAAGCTTTTTAAAATACGAAAGACAGTTCTTTGAAATCACAGTACAGAAGTGGCTGTTCCTCTCAATGCACTGTGTTTTTTTAAAATTTATTTTATTTTAGAGTATTTTTACCTGCCTTTCTCCTTGGAAAAGGATCCATGTTAGCTTACAGTAATGAGGGATAATATACAGTCCAGTACAATTAAGACATGTTAAAGTATTTGAAAACAAGGAACTGAGGGACATCTTACAGCATTAATAGACAACATTACATTAAAACTACAAGGTTATAAGTAGTTATAAACACAAAGTCTATGTGAACCTATTGATTCATATGAAACACACATGCTAGTCCATCATTCAGGGAAAGCTTGCCTGAAGAGAAAGGTTTTATAAATGTTTTCATATGGAACTTTCAAAAAGGTGAACTGGCCAGGCCAAACCCTGACAAGCTGAATTTTCTCATTCACCTGCAGAACTTACAAAATTTAGAGTTGTACTTAGTACATATTGTTAGCAAAGTTTTTGGGGTTTTTCGTTATTACTAGGAGTCACTTCAAAATTAGATTCTAGTTAAAATTAAACAATATCTCCCCCCTCCCATAAATTGTCATTTATATTTCAACTGTTATGCTGATTCAAGCCCTGTTATATACTGTCCAAACCATAGTGCCCAGAATAATTCTACTTGATTTTGGACTGAATTCCTGATATGGTATAAACCCAGGTAATCCCAACCTCACTTCTGTTGATATCAGGCTCAACAGCAGACTTCTAAGGCTGGCTGCACTGAAGGGGTACTGGTGGATGGAAATTTAAGTATTTGCATGAAGGCTGGATAGATGCCCTAAGCACATCTGCTCTTGCCTGATTTCAGAAGCTAAGCAGGGTCGGCCCTGGTTAGTACTTGGATGGGAGACCACCAGGGATGTAGGTGCCTGGACTAGGAACTGGCAAACCATTCCAGTATTCCTGCCAAGAAAACTCCATGGACATGGGGTCATGAATTGGTCATGATTCTAACAACACACACACACACACACACTCGCATGAACCTGTAATGAATACTTGGATCATTTCAGCAACAATAAGCAGCCCATTCAAACTCAGCTTGCTGCAAGTTATGCTTCAAGGAAAAATAGATGGGAAGCATGGTCTAGAGCAGTGATGGTGAACCTTTTAGAGATCGAGTGCCCAAACTGCAATTCAAAACCCACTATTTTTTTTTTTTGCAAAGTGCCAATACAGTAATTTAACCTGTATACAGGTGGCTATGAAGGGGCGATGTCGGGTGCGCACAGAAAGGCCTCCGAGTGCCACCTTTGGCACCCGTGCCATAGGTTCGCCATCACTGGTCTAGAGCGTAGAAGAACATTTTGGCTTAAGAATTTAAGTCGATGATTCAAAGTGATCACAGCTTCTCTACTTAGAATGGCTTTGGGGAAAGGGGAACAGATCAGGCTACAGACCACCAAGATTCTACAAGGACAAGGCACTTGAAAAAGACGATTCAAACTCAACAGATATGTGTATTACTTCATTTATGAAAGAATGCAATTTCTCTCCAAGTTTTTTAATTTTAAAGTATAATGTATACATTTGATTATTTTAAATAATAAACATTTCCCTGCTGGAGGAAGTTCCTACCTGTTTCAATCATTCTAGCTGAACCACTGATGTACAGTCTGCGTTAAGTCCAACATTAGTTCTATGTAGAAAATTGTTGCTATGTGCTGTCAAGTTGGATCATCTTTATGGTGATCCTTAATATGATTTTCACAGTGTATGAGATATTCAGGAAATTATTCTGTCATTACCTCCTCCATTGAGTTTCTATGGCTAAGCAGGGATTTCAACCAGTTCTCCTGAGACTTGATCTGCCACTTTATCCACTGGTCCTTCTTATGAAGAATGGACTCACTCCTATTATCAAAAAAACAAAAAACAAAAAAACTTTAATGGCATAAATAAAACACATATACAAAATACATTCAGCAGCACCTAATTTAGGTTTTTTAGCAATAACCAAGGCAATAATTGCAATTGACAGTCAAACATAGCTCAGAGTGGGAGTATTGACACAGACTGTGGTGTTGCAACATGGTTCACTATGTATGCCATAAAATCCGCTACTTTCTTCATCCTGTCTTCCACTGGGTCATTTAACATGAATCGCATTATTTCTACATCTGGCCATCATTTCACCTTAGACAATATTGGGCCCAGGTATTGCATGCGGGGTACAGAGTAGTGAGGGCAACACAAACATATATGTGCAAGAGACTCAATTCCTCCCAAATCGCATGAGCCATTCCTCTTGTTATATGGAATACCTTGGAACCTACCTGCTAATAGTGCTGAAGACATTACATTAAATCTAGCCAGTGAATAAGCTCTGTGTTTTTGTGGTGATTGTAAATGAAGATATCTAGCACTCTGGCCTTGTCTAATTGGAATTAAGTGGTTTAGGGGTGAGCAAGTCTTATTTGCTGCACTCAGGAGGTCCTGAAATTCAATATCTAGTAATCTGCGTTTAATTACGTGAAATGCTTCCTTTTGGGGAAGACTAGATATCTGTCTGTGGAACTCCCTGCCACAAGATGTGGTGATGGCATCTGGCCTGGATGCCTTCAAAAGGGGATTGGGCAGATTCCTAGAGGAGAAGTCCATCACAAGTTACAAATCATGATGGAGATGTGTAATCTCCAGGCTTAAAATCAGGGTACTTCAAGGACCAGATGCAGAGGAGTGGTATCAAGAGACAGATATCTAGTCTCGTGCGCTCCCGGACACATTTGGTCGGGCCACTGTGAGATACAGGAAGCTGTACTAGATGGGCCTTTGGCCTGATCCAGCATGGCTCTTATTATATTCTTATGTTCTTAGGTCCTTTTCCAAAGACCCCCTTAAAAGAAAGACACGGTACAAGTGATGCAAGCAAATATTGTAGTGTAACTGGAAGAAGACTGTAAATCCTCTCTATATATTTGTGTAAAGAAACTTGCTTATTAGGTACACATCTCAGATTCACTGACATTTTCTTCAGCAATAGGCAACGATGCCAAGATACAACATTGTGTAAGCCTCTGTAATATTTGTTTGGCTTTATAAGCATAACAATTGTTCAGCCAGCTTTTTATGGCAGAACTAACTTAGTGTTATTGTTGTTTCATTTCCATCTTTCCTTTCCAGGCACAGAGGTGAGAGAAAGAGAGAGAGAGGGAGAGAGGGAGAGAGAAGAAAAATAAAAGGCCTCTAAAGTGAAATAAATTCAGTAAACACATAATAAAGATTTTAGACGATGCCATATCCCTAGGATGCTTGCACAAGGGCTGCATATGCACATGCATAACCTTATTAAAATGATTTGATGATGCAAGCAGTGAAAAAGAAATAATCCAAGTGGGGAAAATAAAAAGGATGAAAGTTACTGCTAGAAGCAACTGACATATTTAAGTTTGAATGGTCTGCTTTCCTTTTTCTTCCCAGTGCTTAATACAAAAACAGACTCATAAGGCTACTAGTTCACCCTTAGAACTGCAGCTACACTGGACCCTCTTATAACAAATGGTTTGTATAATATAAAATCTGTACAACATAAAAAAATTCCGGAGATAGGGGAAATTTGCTTAACAGAATCGTCTATGGGGTGAATCCGTACAACATAAAAATAGTCGCGATCGGGGATTACTCTGTTTTCAATGCATTTCTATGGGAAATTTGTAAAAAGGAAAATTTGCTTAATATAATTTCCTTTGGAGCGAGTTAATTTCTTTATACAAGGTGCCACTGTATTTTTTATGAATATGCAGCAATGGGGGGGTTGTTCGTAGTTCTCTTAGCAGTCTTTTCTCTATGAGTACACATGGGTTTTGCTTCTCAAAGGAAAAAGAAACATATTTTTTAAAGTACATAGATCTTGAAGAAAAAGAACAAAACTCCATCTGTTTGTCTTACTCTTGGCTAGAAGGGAGGAGTTCCGTGGGGCTTTAAAATTCAGAAGAAGAAGCCTGACTCCCTTGCCCTGCCCCACCCTGGGCATGTACTCTGATTGGGCATCTGCCAGAGGAGGTGGCGTTTTGAAGCAGCAGACAAATATTTGGCTGATAAACAAGCCAGACCAAACCATCAAACCAGTGGTTCATGCCCACCTCTATCCCTAATCATTAGGCATGCTCCCTAAAGACAATGGGAGTTGTAGTTTCAAACATCCAGAAGACACCAAATTGGAAGAACGCTTCTGTATTCTATATAGTTTTTCCCCCCGTACTCTTCTGCAAAGTATCTTCATTTAAAAGACCTATGTAGTTTTTTTAAAGGTTCTTTTTTCTTTGAGAAGCAAAGCCCCTGCGTACTCACAGAGAAAAGATGGCTGAGGAAAAATATGAACAACCCACCCATTGCTGCATATTCATAAACAAAATAGCAAGTTATCTTTATTTGGGGCAGTGCGCAGAACCATGCAAATGATGCCATTTTGCACAAATGTGGATAGTGTTCCACAAACCTTTGTTCTTACTGGTGCAAAGGAACACTGTCGAGGGTGCCAGGAAATTCCTTCCCAGCTAAGAGAGGAATTTTGAAATTTTCCATACTCATTTGTGAGAACAGGACCTGATGGGATTTCTTTTCCTGTTCTCAGCTGCAAGTGGCTATGACCGACCTCCAGCACATACTGAGAGGTAAGTTTAAAATACTTGTTAAGCTATGTGAATCATTGTAAGCCAACTTAACAAATGAAGCATAACGAGAAAGTGGAAGAACAGTCTTTGAGTCACAAATAAATATCTTTGGCATTGTTCGTCACAATAGGTAACAGGTCTAGACAAGCAGGTCTGTATTAAAATTACATAAAGTGACCTTACTCTCCTACGTAACTGATTTCACAAATCAACAGGAGCTGTACTCTAAAACTGGAGAGCATCAAGCCACTTTGGAAATTCATTAAGAATTCCCCCTGCATATTTCTTTATAATCAGAAATGGCCAATGTTCTCTATCCAGATGCCAGACTGCAATCCCTAGGCAGCATAGAAAATGCAAAGCATTATGGGAGCTCTACCGTAGCAACATCTAGGGTTCTTATTCACTAAAAGCCTGTCTGGAGATACATATTTGCCTGCCAGCATAAAGAGAGTGGGGAATAATTTATTTACTTAAAATATTTTTACCCCCACCAAGGACTAGATAGATAGATAGATAGATAGATAGATAGATAGATAGATAGATAG
>JAHTLZ010000129.1:95700772-95722882 GCA_023846285.1 Phrynocephalus versicolor
TAGATAGATAGATAGATAGATAGATAGATAGATAGATAGATAGATAGGTGTGTGTGTGTGTGTGTGTGTGTGTGTGAGAAAGAGAGAGAGAGAGAGAGAGAGAGAGACTGGTAGATTCAGTCTTTGAGGTACTTTGGACCCAGGCCATTTAGGGCTTTATAGATTAAAACCAGTAGTTTGAATTGTGCCTTGTAGAGATGGGCACGAAACAGAAAAAAAAATTCGTTCTGTTATTCATTATTCATTTCATTACGTAATGAAACGAATAACGAAAATTGTGATGAAATTGGAACGAACCAAACAGAAACACGAAAATTAGGTTTGTTACATTTTGTTTTCGTTAATGGCAACATGCAATGAAATGAGATGTTTTGAAATGTTAAAAAATATCCTGAATATCCATAAAAACCCAGTGATAATTATTTATTTTGCCTGATAATACCTACCAGGGGGGTTGGGGTCCTTAAAACGTGCATTTATGTCTTTTCTCAGATCGCTGTATTTTTTTTCCGTTAAGGGGAGTTAGGGGACATTGACCCAAAATGGCTCCCAGATGCCTAATATTGATTTCTTGGATATTAAAACTCCCTGTCCCTGGACATCTGTAAAAACCCAGTGATAATTATTTGAAATTATTACCTACCAGGGGGTTGCGGTCCTTAAAATGTTTGTTTTTGTCTTTCTCCCATCACAATGTATTTTTTCTTTTCCCTTTGACACAAAATGGATTCCAGCCACAAAATGGATGCAGGCCATGTGATGGGATCATGTAAATTCTTGGACAATTTCAACCAATAGCATGCCCAGGTTGCAGACTGGGTAGGTGTGGCAGCCACAAAGGGCATAAAAAGCTCTGGCACCCCCTGTCCTCCTTGCAGTCTGCGGTGGGAGTTAGGGTGGGATTGCTGTCTCTGCGACTCGTTACTTTAGGCCAGCCAGGCAGGTGTGTGTCTCTGTGTTCCTGCTGGCTGCAGCCTGGCTCTTAGGGGATAGAAAGAAGAGATTTCTCTTGCAGCCTCCCTGTGTGCGTGCGTACCTCTTGGTGAGTACCCTCCCCTGCCCCACAGTGCAGTCACTCTGCGGCTGCCTTACGCCCTGGGCAACGCCCGCCGCTGCCTTTGCATCCTCCCTGCGTACCTAGTCTATACTGTGTCTCTGGCAGTATCATTTTTTTAGTGTTTTCCCTCTGGTCTGGGGCGTTGGGGGACGTCCACGCGCGGAAATGCTTTAAGTCACACAAAAAGCGGGTAAAAACGAAAAACAAAAAATGAAATGAATTTTTTTTAAAAAATCACAAAAAACGAAAACGAACCAAAACGGACCTGCAACGAAAAACCAAAAAACTGAAACGTCATTTTTTTTTATTCGTGCCCATCTCTAGTGCCTTAAAACTGCTTGGTAGCCAGTGGAGCTGCTCCAACATGCGATCCCTGTAGCCAGCTCATTACCAAAATTCAAATGAAATATAATTAAAGCATTTGTCTCTGTGCCAAATCAGACAGGCATAGGTGGTTCACTCATTTGACTTGTGCAATTGTACTCCTGGCTACAGTGGAAACCTGGGCATCTTGGCTTAAGAAAGAATCCAGAACAGTACAACCATGCAGTGAAACTGAGTTTTTCATTTGGCACTGACTGAATTCCTATTCTCTGATCTCCTTGCAATTAAACACTGGAATGTTTCATTTTGAGTAGATGAGGTTTCCATTTATTTTATTCTTCCTGTTCTCGTGGCCTATGAAGGTATCGCCTGTAACCTATTTTTGCAATGATGATGAACCAAAACAGGTTTGTTGGATTAGGATGGGGAAGAGGAATAGAGTCAGGTGTCATCCATATTCTAATGACACTGACATCTCAATGCAGTTCAGACAATCTCTCCCAGAAACTTTGTGTATATGATAAAAAGCAAAAAGCTAAGTGTGCTGCCTGTACACCATCTCATAGTGATTAAAGCACTCTCTGGGTGGTTTATAAGCAGTTATACAGGCTACACATCTTCCCCACCCCACCTCCAAGCTGGGTACTCATTTTACTGACCTTGAAAGGATGGAAGGCTGAATGAACCTTGAGCCTGCTACTAAGAATTGAACCCCAGGTCATGACCACAGATACTGTATAGCTGCAGTACAGCAGTTTAACCACCGAGCCATGAGGTTCCTAACTGAATAGTATTGAAGACAGAAAGAATCCCTAAAGCCAAGACAGCGAACAAGCCAAAACCAGGACAATGGACAGGAGTCTCCTTTACACCACATGCTGAGCTCATCCCTCCAGGAAGGACCAGAGCCACTGTAAAATGATGCGATGATCCAGAATGATGATCCAGAATGACACCCTCCATGATGGTATCAAAAGCTACTGAGAGGACAAGCAGAATCAATGCAGAGACATCGTCCAGTTCTGACACAGTTGTAACTAATCTTGAAACCAGATTGAAAGGATCTAGAGCAGTGATGGCGAACCTATGGCACAAGTGCCAAAGGTGGCACTCAGAGCCCTTTCAATGGGCACCCAACATTGCCCCTTCATAGCCACCTGTATTAGGGTTAAATTGCTGTATTGGCACTTTGTGAATAATTAGTGGGTTTTGAATCGCATTTTGGGCACTCGGTCTCTAAAAGGTTTGCCATCACTGATCTAGAGGCTCCTTGTTGTCCAAGAACCCTTGTGTTTGAGAAGCAACCACACGTGCCATTACAGTATTGGGCTTATAGCACAGGGGGATTCAAGCAGGGCTTTTTAAAGCAGAAGGTTTACTACTGCTTCCTTTAGGCATGCCAGAATTTCACCCTACTGCACTCACCAGTTCTCTTAACCACTTGGCCAGCCCTACAGCCCTGTTATGATGATGATCCAGGAAGGGCAAGAGTCCAGTACACATGTGGTGGCTCTTGTCTTGCCAAGGAACCTGTCTGTGTAGTCAGACTACAAAAACTGGAACTGATTCATTATTAGAATAGGAGCAGCAGCCAAAGTTACATCCAGAGGACTTGTGTCAACTCCAGCAGCCAAGTTGGAGTGATCAGAGTGTGTTTGCCTGCAAGTGTGCATATTTTTCACAGTAAATTTTTGAGTTGTATCCATTCTCTTCTTTTAGACCAAAGTATAGTAGACCCTTGACTAACTGAGACAGCTATGCATTGCTGAACAAAGTGCAGATTCAATGGTAGAAAAGAAGAATGATTTTTTCCTACCAGTACCAGCTCCACAGAGTAGACTTCTCATTGGGTTCTAGCCCAAGCTTAGTGAGACCTGTTCCATGCTTTCTGTCCTTGTTTCTCTTGTCTCTGTCCCATCAGTTTCATCCCTAGCATTTCGTAGTAAACCATGAGTCTAGTGTGGATCCCCTCCATTGGCAGGGAATGCTTAAGAAAAATCACATCTACCAACATGGTCATTTCCCCATTCCAGAGATCAACCAGGACTTCGATAGTGTGACCTATTGAGATGATAGGAAACTTTTATACAAACACACTCAAACCTAAGAAACTGAGATGTGTCCTACTGCAATAGGACAGATCTTACTTGCACAGAGCATCCAGGTGGGCCTGGCCATGACTCTCCAAAGCTTAAGCTAGAAATGACCCTCAATATGAGCTTGGTTGGAATGCCTAGTCTAGACATTGGGAAGATCTTGCTAATATTGGGTTCGACAGGAAATAGAAAAAGAAAACAAGGGGCATGTAGCAGAGCATCTGTGTAATGCTTCTTGACAAATCCATGTTGGCTTCTTGTTATTACTGCATACATTTCAAGATCCTTGCCAAGTGATGGCCAGAATTTTCTCTGGGACTGATGTCAGACTGACGGCAGTTCCCTGGTTCCATCCTTTTTGACCTTTTTGAAGATAAAGACATCATCAACTCTCCTCCAGTCATCTGGCACTTTGTCCATCTTCCAAGATTTCAAGAAAATATTAGACAGCAAGTTCTAAGATCTTTGTAACAAGTTCCTTAAATATCCTTGGATGCAGATCCATGAAGATCCATGAGATCCATGAGCCAGGAGATATGAACTCATTTAAAGTAGGAAGGTACTCCTTGACTCTCTGCTTATGACTCTCAAGCTACAGTCCTGTCTCTTCCCTATGTGTTTCATATTTGCCTTCAGGAGGACAGACTTTGTTTTGGGAAGAAAACCAAGCAGAAGCAGCAATTGAGCACTTCTGCCTTTTCTTTGTCATCTGTTATCATTTTCACATCCCCCCTGAATAGAGGAACCACTGTTTTGTGGATTTTCCTGCATAGATGCAAATGGGCAAGAAAACCTAATATTTTTTTTCATGTGTACTGTATCTAGATATGCTAAAAGGCTAAAGATTGCTCGAAGCTACAATGCCTTTTACATTTTAATGATGTACTCTGCTTTTTGAATATGCCGCTTAAGGCTATGACTTCCCGTATCTTTGGATTATGATATGGTTTAAGTTCTTATCTCCAACATTTATAGCTAAAAGCTTATAACTGAAAGATTTTTGGGACAATTTCTACCTAGTACATAAGAGTTGCTTATGGAAAATATTTCTTATTTGCAAGAATTTTTAAGGAT
The DNA here is from genome assembly GCA_023846285.1 of Phrynocephalus versicolor. NCBI lineage: Eukaryota > Metazoa > Chordata > Lepidosauria > Squamata > Agamidae > Phrynocephalus > Phrynocephalus versicolor. Next base: position 95,705,324 of record JAHTLZ010000129.1, read on the forward strand.
TTTTAAGGCAATCATACCTGCATTTTTTCACAAATGACATGGATGTATATTTGTTTAAACATTGGTTCCTACAGTTTTTCATAGATATAAGACTTATTTCTGTGTAACTGAAATGTGGCTATAACATCTTTAAAAGTTACATATTTTCAATAATTTGGGGATTTCATTATATACTTATGAAATATAGAAAAAATGGAATTGAATAAAGCTTGTAGAATGAGGCAGGCTAATACTACCTGGAATCATTCCAATAACCATTACTTTTATACCCAGATGAACAGTGTTGTGATTAGAAATTGTTATTTGGTGTCATACTCGAATTAACCCTTTGAATAAACAATGCAGTGAACACTAGCTTCTGATTTTTCCAAGAGCCTTTAGGGCTCTATGACCGTGGTCATACCTGGGTTTCCCTCGTATTTAAATTTCCTGCATATTTTTTTCAGAAGCGGTCATGTGGTTTTAAATGAGCAGTTGGTGTCCTATCCTCTGCATCGTACCTTCCTATTCTGGTTCTGTCCTAACTTGTGTACTATGCATTTTGTCCTACTTTCCGGCTCCAGTTTCCAAGGCTCCGTCTTTTAAGGGTAGAAAGGGTAGAAAGGGTAGAAAGGGTTTGTCTTAGGACAAACCAAGCCTAAACTTCCTCTGGAAGCAAACATGACAAAACTGAGGCTGTCATACTTTGGGCACCTAATGAAAAGGCAAGAGTTGACAGAAAAGCCAGTAATAGCAGGGAAATGTTGTAGGTAACAGGAAAAGAGGAAGACCAAATATGACATGGATTGACTCTATAAAGGAACCACAGTCTTGAGTTTACAAGAGCTGATTCAGGATGTTGAGGGCAGGACATTTTGGAGGTCACCTGCTCAAAGGGTCACCATAAATCAGATGCAGTTTGATGGCATATAACAACAGTGAGGTGCTAGAGAGTACCTTGGAAACATGCCTGATCCTGTCCCCAACTGTGTGACTGAGATGTGTCCTGTCACCTCATTAACTGGTCACAATTAACCACAGCAAGTTGGTCAAGCCAAATATTGACACCATTTGGGTTCTAGCCACAGATGCCCCCTGTTGCTACAAGTTGTTCCAGATGGTGAATGAAAAGGAAACAGCTGATGATAAGAGAAGCTTGGAAGAGTACTTTTTATAGGTGACTGTAGCAGCTGTTGGGACCAATGACTATTACAGACATTTACTTAGAGCAGGCATGTCCAAGCTTTGCCCCTCCAGATGTTTTAGACCGCAACTCCCACAGTCCTTTGCCATTGGCAATCTAAGCTTAGAATTCTGGGAGTTGTGGTCCAAAACATCAGGAGGACCAAAGTTTGGACCTACCTGACTTAGAGCTTCCTGATGAAGCCTACCTATTGTGTGCTAAAAGATCATGAGGACAATTAAGACATGGCATTCATATTGAATTTTGTGATCATATTAGAACTGATTTTTTTTCACCTAGCCTTGCAGCCTTGGACAAAGCTTGCAAAGGGGATGTTTTTAGCTGCCCTGTTTATGATAGGAAGTTAGTGAGATGCACAGAAGTGGCAGACATACTAATGTTTATGCGAACCAATGAATGGCACACTTGATGCAATCCTGTTATCAGTTTCTTACTTGATGAAAGCTTGCTAGTCACCACTCGCTGGATAAAGCACTTGCTTCGAACCAACGTCTGGTCTGGAAGCCTTCTGCAGCTGAAAGCGCAGCTGAGAAAAACACCACAGAACAATCGGGCTCCCCAATGGAAAGCCAACACAAATAATAGACAAAACACATCCTATCCATTAGAAACATTCCTGCGCTTTAAAACCACAACAAAAAGGGGAGGGAGAATCCAGCGAAACCACACTTAGGAACAGATGGCTTAAAAAGAAGTTGTACTTCATGGATCTCCTGTAAAAGAGAAAGAGAGAGGGAGGAATCTGGAAACATCTAGCACACAACAGGAAAGAAAGCTGTGTATGTGGTCCAAGGTTTTGAACTGATCATGATGTTTGAAACGCCTACACAGGAAAATGGGCCAGTTGTAAAACCAGTCATGAAGTGCAAGGATGAGAAACATGTGGCCCTCCCAATATCACTGGACTGCACTGAAGTCTAGGCAGTGGAGTCAGTGAGGAGAGATGACAGGAGTTAGTTTCATAATGTCTGGAGGGCCTCATATTCCACCATCTATAACACCAGATGTTGTCATGCCCCTCCCCAACTATGGTTGTGGGTTTTGGTTTGTTTTTTTTTTTTTTGTTTTTTTTTTGTTTTTTAGAAAAATCTTCCTGACATTCTTCTTCATCTCAGAATCAAGCTAGTAGACTGTAGGAGGAACTTACACACCCTCGGTTCTCTTTCCGCTTCATACAAGGAGATTTCTTCAGCTACCAGGCTTGCAAATCAAGTTACTGTTTGGCTTCCAGTGATCAATTACAAAGCGAAGACCACTAAATACACGAGTAAAGAAAATGATATGCTGAGATAAACATTTTTTGCCACTTGGAAGATTACCTTTGCAAAAAAATTGTGATAAATATATCATCTAAGAACATAAGAACAGCCCTGCTGGAACAGGTGACAGCCCATCCAGTCCAGCATTCTGTCTGCATTCCTAAGCAGATGTCTTCACCTGCTCATGATTCCCTGCAAATGGCATTGAGAGATATCCTGCCTATCTCTCCAACCCGGAGGTTGTCCTTAGGCATCCATAATGATAGCCATTGATACCCTTGTTCTCCATGAACTTGTTCAATCCTTTCTTAAAGCTGTCAAGGTTGACAGCTGTCACCACTTCCTCTGGCAGGGAGTTCCACAGACTAATAATCCTATGGGTGAAAAAGCACTTTCTCTAGTTGACCCTTTCTGTTTTGCCAAATGGTCAGTGGTCTGGTGCTACTACACTTGATGAAGTTCTATATTTGAAGCTCAGCTACACGTGATGCAGGATATCTAGATGCCTATAATGAGAACGTTAATAAGATATTCTGACTAGCATTTTTTTCCATTTGTGGTAATTCTATATGTAAGCAAAGGAATGTGCCATTCTGACACATCTATACAAAGTGCAGACTATTTCACACTGAAATGTCTAATTTACACAATTTAATCTGGATTTAATAATTAATTGTTATTGCTTTCATTTGGGATATTATCAATGAGGTTGTGAAGAAGCCCCTGGCCCATTCTATGCCCAAATAAGGGGCACACAGATTGAGACAGACTCTCTTTGCTCTTTTGGTAACTCTCCAACCCAGTTCTTACCTGGTTCTGTGATGATATCTGATCACTTCCAGTTCGGATTCTCTCTTACCTTAGAAAGCTCAGTTTTATTTTTTTATTCATATTTCTGCTCTTCCAACCTAAAGCTCTCACCAGGAAGAGATTGAGCAAGAAGCTTTAAAAGGGAAATGAGCACAGTGGCATGTAGAGATGGGCACGACTCAAAAAAATGGTGTTTCGTTTGTCGTTTGGTCGTTGAGGGGTCAGTTTCGGTTCGTTTTTGTTTTCATTGGGTTTTTTTTGCAAATTTTTCATTTTCATTTTTGTTGCGTAACGAAACAAAAAACAAAAATGAAAACGAAAAATTTCTGTTTTGTTGGCATTCTTCAGTTCAATGTATTTGCCGCAACGAAAACGAAAAACACAGCAAAATTTTTCGTTTCCGTTTCCGTTTCTGTTTTGAAAAATCTTCGTTTTCGTTTTTGTTGCGTAACGAAATGAAAAAACGAAAACGAAAACGAAATTTCGCTAAGTCGTGCCCATGTCTAGTGGCATGGATATTTGACTCCTTCTTAAAAGGGAAATGCAGGGGCCCTACTCTTCTCTACGTTGTTTCTGTTTATTTTTTCTGAACCCATCCTTCCTGTTAGCTAGCTGTGAAATGTGATGATTTAATCAATAAATTTGTAGCAGAAAATATAACGAAGCTTAATTTTAAAAGTATGGAGCTTATTATCTTTCATTTTCCTGCAGTTTTATTTATCTTTCCCCAGTTCTAATCGCAACATGAGAATGCTAGATTTAACACAAAAGATCTACAGAGTGTGCTGATTTGCCCAGTTTAACATGGTTAAGCACAGTTATTCTATGATCCCATGAAATGTAATTAATAATAGAACATCTTGGAAATCAACTTAAACATGGCTGTGAACATTACACAGTGGATCTAGGGTGAGTGAGAACAGACAAAAGAAAATATTTTTTTCACCCAGCGCGTTGTTAGTCTGTGGAACTCCCTGCCACAGGATGTGGTGATGGTATCTGGCCTGGATGCCTTCAAAAGGGGATTGGACAGATTTCTGGAGGAAAAGCCCATCACAAGTTACAAACTATGATGGAGATGTGTAATCTCCAGGCTTAAAACCAGGGTACTTCAAGGGCCAAATGCAGGGGAGTGGTATCAGGAAACAGATATCTAGTCTTGTGCTCTCCAAGATGCATTTGGTGGGGCCACTGTGTGAGATACAGGAAGCTGGACTAGATGGGCCTTTGGTCTGATCCAGCATGGTTCTTATTTTCTCATGTTCTAGTTTGGGTGATGTTAACTGTGTCGTTACAAGTAAGTATTTCTCCAAAATATTACACTGTAATATGTAAAGGTGGCATTTTATAGCTTCTTCTTTGTGAAAGTTTCACACACACACTGTGGGTAGGACTGCATTACCAAAAAGGGCAATGGGACCCTTCCAGGTACAATTAATAGGATGATCCATTTTAGTGTAACACGGGGGGGGGGGCGGAGAGAGAGAGAAATTATGAATGTCTTTTGTTTGTTCCAAAGAATGACACATATTCATTTAGATATCAGAAGAGCAACATCCAATGAAGAAATTCTAGCATTCACAAATATCAAACTAGTTGTACACAGAGATTTTCCTATGCAAAGCAGATTATGATTCTGTCCTCACTAATGGGGCACCATTGGTGGAACTTGCAGTAGTGGCCAAGCTTTCATTTGTACCAAAGGAGGCCTCCAGTGGCAAATTTCCTGGGCCAGCCATGAAGGAGGTCCAACATATAAGGTCTATGTAAAAAAAAATGGAACATTTTAGAAAGCGAACGCCTGAAATGTGCATCCCGAATTAAATGCACACAAATCCTCTTTAGTTGCAAGTGCATTAAAATGTGCCTCAATCTGAAATGGGGAAGTTCACTCCACAATCTGAATAAAAGCAAGGAAAGGAATTGCGGGTGGCTTTCAGAGAAATGCAATGAACGGAAAACTTTCACAGTCCTAGTGAAAGCTCAAGAGGCTCTGGAGCTCCCCGTAGAAATCCAACCTTCCATTAGCAGAATCCTTCCACCCCAACCGAGGTTTCTCCTGAGAAGACCTGATGGGCGGATACCGAAAGTGTGAAAAGAAACAATATCTGATGTTGTTTCACAGACTGTCACAGCACATGTGCTCGATTGCTATGAAGATGTGCACCACAAAGCCCTAAAATCGTTGCTCGGATGCTACACAAATTTCTCATGACATCCTCTGGCCTCTAGAAAGTCTCACCCATTGTATTTTCCTCCTTCCTGAGACACTTCCTGTTTTATGTGTTGCGTTTTTTCATCTGTATTTACTTTGGAGTGTTTGCACAGAGGCCATCTGGCAGCAAGGAACGACAACTTTAGAAATTCCCCCCAAACAAAAGCAAGCCTTCCTGGACATGATTGCCACGAGGTAGGTCCATCGTGTGCAGCTGTGTGCTGGTAGGGTACCGTCCCCTAATTAATGTGATGCAGGAGAGAATCAAAGTAGCCAAGTGACATGAAGAGTGAACAGTTGTTTCCCAGGTTTTCATGGCAAATTAGGGAGGTGCAGAGCTTGGAGCTTCCCCAAACTAGGGAAGCAATGAACTACGACTTCCAGAATTCTCTAGCATCATAAGTGAATGACAATTTCTGAGACTTCTAGTCCAAGGCATTTGGAGGGCACTAGAGATGGGCACAACATGGAAATACAGTGGACCCTCATATAACAAACGGTTTGTATAATATAAAATCTGTACAACATAAAAGATTCCAGAGATAGGGGAAATTTGCTTAGCAGAATCGCCTATGGGGTGAATCCATACAACACAAAAATGGTTGCTATTAGGGATTACTCTGTTTTCAATGCATTCCTATGGGAAATTTGTATAAAGGAAAATTTGCTTAACAGAATGTCATTTGGAACAAATTAATTCCTTTATACAACGTACCTCTGTATAGTATTTCAATTTTTTTCATTTTGTTTCATTTTGTTTCATTTCATTTCAGTCTTCATTTTGTATAACAGAGTTTTAAAATAATTCTTCGTCATGAAATGAAACGTTTTGTAAGGTTATAAATAATGGGGACCTTTCTTTCTTTTTATTTAACAGGGAGCCAATCAGGAGCTGTGCAGGGACAGGCATCATCCTGCCTCTCTGTCTGATTGGCCAGCACTATGGAGCAAGCAAGGACGATGTCTCAGCCTGCTTCCTTGTTGGAGCTCAGCTCTGTGCTGGCGGAGAGCTGTATGTGTGTCAGAGGGACCTTCTGAAAAAAAATGTTAGGGTGTTGGGAATAGTATTGACGTAGGACAATTTCGGCCCTTCAGGGGTAAAGAAAGAAGGAAAATACTTTCAGATCTTTGGAAGCAGTTTACCCTCTGTTTCCCACATAAACCAACTTAGCTTCAGCAAAACCTTTTTTATGGGTTACAAATTATCAAGTGCGGGGTGGGGGCAACAGGTAAGCACAACACAGCATGAGATAAGGTTACTGTCCACAGCCCTAAAAAATCACCGAAACCATTTTCATTTGTAGATGTGACTGCTTCTGAGTCCACATATTCTTTACAGCCTCTACAGTCATAGATATGCCAGGGTAGTTTATTCTGGGAAAGGAGAGACTGAAATACGGAAAGTAATTTAAGAGGAATCCAAGTAAAAACCCTTCCTTGTCATCTCCTCTTGTCTCTTCCAATCTTGATTTTTAAATAAATAGGAGCTGGTGATATTTATTAAGAAAATCTAGATTCTGGGGCTGTCGCCAGATTTGTTGGGTTCAATACTCTTGTCGAAGGTGTTCTATAGAATCAAAACTAGAGTTTTGGATACTGAGGGGCAAACCCTGTCTAGTGTTGCATCCAAGGTTTGCTCCATGCTATATTTCCGTCTGCCACTCTCCCGTGGTAAGATACCTGATTACCTTCATCTTTTGGTGCATCCCCAGGATCGCTGGGCATTCACCCAGGTATAATGTTGTGCCTTCCAAGATGCCCTAAGCACATCCATTCGCACCTGATTTCAGAAGCTAAGTAGGGTCGCTCCTGGTTAGTACTTTGATGGGAGACCACCAGAGAATACCAGGTGCTGTAGGTGCCTGGAGTTAAGAACTGGCAAACCACTCCAGTATTCCTGCCAAGAAAACTCCATGGACATGGGATCATGAAGAGTCGGTCACGACTGTACTGATGCAACACACACAGAGATTCAGAGGATATGTGCCCCTGCAGTCAGGGAGAGGTTGAATCATTGCAGCATATGATGTCTCATTGCATCTTGTACCCATATATCAGGCAGCGTCACTTAACCCCTGTTCTATTTCTCCACCCTGGTTGTGACAACCTGGGCAAAATCCAGCAGTTTCTGGGCGGTACTAATATGGACCTTACTGCAACACTTGCCAGTTACATCCATCTCATCACCCAGAGGTGTTGCATTAGATTGCCACACACTACCGAGATCTAACAATGTCCCCTGGGTATCCTCCAATATATGTTTACTGTTATACATTATTAGCACTTTGCAATGTTTTTATGCCAATAAAGGTTCTGAAGCAGTCATGCTGGAAATATGTGCTGCCCTAATACAGTTTTTAAAAATCACTTCCGCAGACCTTTCATGGAACTGATGAGGAAGCATTTAATGTCCCAACATCTTTCTTAAGTTGTGTCACTATATTGGCGAATTGAGAGTTACACAATCCACATGCCACGTGGATGCAAGAACTGTATCAAACAGCATGCTGGAGCTCCTGGAAACCTTATTTAGTCTAAGCTAACCTGCATTTCTAGGCCAGCCCTCAGTCTCCTGAGTCTCAGGAGAAATTGCCTTTTCACCTCTCCTATGCCATGGCTTGCTGTAAAAAAATAAACATACTATGTCTCTGGAATGTGCCCATCTGCGAGCCTTTTCACACGACCCCTAAGATCCTCTGGCCACTTAAATTCGGACCAGAGATCTTGGGGGTTTGTTGCTGTTCCTGTGTTCCCACCCCCTCTGCACTCCTGGCTACTGTCTGCATGAGGGGAGGGAGAAGAAAAGGAAGAAAAGAATGCTGGTTCACCTCCGTTCTGCCGTCTCGCTCTTCTCCCGGCAGCATTCCAGTCTCTTAGTATCTCTTAAAGGGGCGGGGGGCCAAAAAACAAACAAACAGAAGTGAGGAGAGCCTGGCACTCACTATGTTACATCCGCATCAGGAATTTTTCACCCCCGGAGAGCAGGTACTTGAGAAGTGCGCTGGGACATGCTTCGGTGGGCGTGGTCACACTTAATTTTTTGTAAACTCCGGAGCTGGTGGGGAAACAATTTTAAGCTCTGGATCTGGGAGCCATTTGCTGTGGATTTTAGGAGTCGTGTGAAAAGGCTATGTGAGTTCTACAAGAGCATTTCAGAGGAATAAACTATACACCCCACTAGATATTTTAAAATACAGATGGAGAAATGCACACATCTGGGGAGTTTCAGATTTGTACATCAGACAAAATGCAGACACTGGGTAAAATGTGTGATCACAGGTTTCTTCCATTTTCAAGTGGGGCCTGGCCAAGGCCCTTTTCTGTATGAAATGAAGGATAAGATGGCATCTGTATTCATTCCCTTAAGACAGGGGTATCCAAATTCAGGCCTCCAGATGTTTTAAACCACAACTCCCAAAATTCCAAGCCTGTATTGCCAATGACAAAGGACTGTGGGAATTGTGGTCTAAAATATCTGGAGGGCTGAAGTTTGGGCACCACTGCCTTAAGAGACTCTGAGTTATCAGATAATCTATATGGCATGTGCAGGGCTATTCTCTAATACCTTGCCCATGTTCTGTACCCTTTGAATTCTGCTAGCTATGGAGGCTTTCCAACTCTTTCTAGTGGTAGGGCAGGTCTAGGGGCAGATGATAGCAAAGTTACTTAACTGCAGTAGTAATATCTTCTAATAAAATAGAACTGAACAGGAACCTCATTCCCCCAAAGCATGCTTATTTCTGTTCTCTCTGCCTATGACATGTGCTGAACAGGATCAATTAAGCTCACTGATGATGATGGGATCTGAATATCCCCCTCTATAAACATCATGCCAAAGATTCTTTTTAAATGGCCTTTAGGGTGAAAATAATTAGATAGCTTAATGAGTCTTTAGGGCCCTTGATCTAATACATTATTGTTTATTTAGTATCTAGTTGAGTAATGACTGTGTGGTTAAAAATGGATTAATGTTCCTCGATTAATGATATGTATGTGAGGGAGCTAGATGGAAGAGAGTGAGTGAAGATGCAAGAAAGAGAGAAAGAAAAGACAATGGCCGTCACTTCACGAGGCTCTTCGCTTCGCAGCGTGATTGCCTTCGCTTTGAATGCGAAGGCGATCACGTGGTCTCCCTTCGCCCCCACCCCTTTTTCCCTGTACTCACGCGGGCCGCTTTTCCGTTCGAATCGAGAATGACCTCACTAGCTCCATTCGCATTAAAACACTGATGTTCTTCCCCCGTTTCCCGCGTTCTTTGATTTTTTTTAAAAAAAAAGGGACCGGTGTATCGATGCATCAATGCTTGGCTGTCATTCACGACAGAGCGTGGTTACTGTACGATCCTGTGTTTTGTTTCCTGGCATCATTGGCAGCCCCCCACCGCCCCCGCCGCCGCTACTCGGGGGGAGCCCCGCATGGCACAGCCGCCCGCCCTCCGCCGCTTGCACGCTGCCTGCCCCAGGTGCCCTGCTCTGGCCGGGCGAGGCAGCAGCGGCTCCTCCTGCGCCCGCCGCCGCCGCCGCCGCCGCCGCCGCCGCTGCTGCTACTTGAGCGAGGAAGTAACAGCGCAAAGCGATGAAACAATATAGCGATGCATCGATATCCCTGTTTGAATATTTTTTAAAAAAACTTGAAATAAAAGCCAAAAACTGAGACCACACGTGGCGCTGGGTGCGAAGCGAGATGCGAAGCGAAGAGATTCCCATCCTCCGCCAGGGGCATCACTTACCCCGGTTGGAGCACGCTAAAGGGGGCGTGGTCGGGGTGACGTCGCAGCCAAAAGGGAGGAGCGTGCGGACTGAACCGGTCGGTTCGCACGCAAATGACGGCTTACCGCGAAGCGAGCGGCTCGTGAAGTAACGGCCAATGTATGAGGTAATGAGTATATTATATAATTATATAATTTACCATTTCCTGCAGATCCTTGACTTTTAAGACATTTCATAACACTTGCTGAAGACTCCATATAGGTACTTATCCTGGGCATCCTCTGTATAAAGCATATTCTTTTAATAAAGCCATTATCCACATATACTCTTATCCTTGGTTTGTCAAAGAGTTAGAGGAATGTCAGCTCAGTGGGCTAGAGCACTGAAACTGTTGGTTGCAAAGTTGGCAGCTCGGTGGTTCGAATCCCGGGTGCCATGCAGTGGAGTGAGCTCCTGGCTGTTAACCCCACCACCTGCCAACCAAGCAGTTCAAAAGCCTACACTCTGGAACTCCCTCCCACTGGAGGCCAGGACTGCCCCAACTGTCTTTCTGGAAATAGGCAAGCTTTCCTTGAATGATGGACTACCTATTATGTGTCTTTTATATGAGTCTACCATACATGACCAATTATAACCACTTATAACCTTGTGTGATTGCATTGACACTTATGTTTTCATCACTCATAATTTTTACATGTTCAGTAGCTTTTACTTGTAGCTTTAATATAATGTCTTTTAATGCTTTAAGATGTCCCTCAATTCCCTGTTCACAATATTTGAATATTTCTTAATTAGAGATGGGCACAAACCAGAAAACCCATGGTTCGGGTTCGTCTGGTTCGGATCCACCCTCAGTTCGGTTCGGGTTCGGGTTTGTAGGAATTTTTTTTAAAAAAATCATACGAACCCAAACTGGTTTGGGTTCTTACTTACTAGCGGTGGCGGCTCTGCTCTGGCAGTGCCTTCCAGGTTCCTGGCCCACACCACAGTTGTAGCATGGGCCGTTTCCCCCCCCCGTTTCCTCCCTCCCTCTCTGGCTCACCCTCCTTCACCTTCCTCCTTCTCCTTCCAGCAGTGCCTTCTGGGTTCCTGGCCCGCGCTACTGTTTTAGTGTGGACTGGGTCCCCCCCCTTTCCTCCCTCCCTCCTTGGCTCGCTTTGCCTTCCTCCTTCTCCTTCCGGCAGTGCCTTCAGGGTTCCGATGTTTTTTTAAATTTATTTTTAAAGCACCAACCGTGCAGCCCCTGTGGCCCAGTCAGCACTGGTTTATTTTATTTTATTTTATTTTATTTTATTTTGTGATTTTAGCATGCTCATCAGGCCACTCCTGGGCCCGGTCGGTGCTCCTTTTTTTTTTATTTTATTTTTATTTCATTTTATTTTACTTCCAACCACCTGGCCCGTGCTACAGCTGTAGCACGGGCTGGTCGGCTTTTCTGCCTACAGCCAGGAAGACCAAGACTCCAGCAGCACCTGGTAGGAGACCGCCGCCATTAACGAAATGAACGGAACCGAACCAATTTTGCTTGGTTCTGTTCGTTTCGTTCTAAAATCACTCGGGATCATTATTTGGTTTGTTACATAACGAACCGAATAACGAATAATGGAACGAACTAAAAGTTCATTTCATGCCCATCTCTAGTCTTAATTGTACTGGACTGTATAAAGTTCCTCATTACTGTAAGCCACCTTGGGTCCTTTTCCAAGGAGAAAGGCAGGTTAAAATACTCTAAAATAAATAAGTAAAATAAAACACATTAAATGCAAGTGGATAAATAGGTACCACAATAAAAAGCGGGAAGGTAAACAGTGTTCTGTGTACAGAAATGCATTTAGCCATGCTGGCCACATAGCCACAGACTTGCACAACACTGGCTCTTTGGCTTGAAAATGGATATAAGCACCGCCCCTAGAGTCGCACACGACTAGCACGCATGTGCAGGCGGAACCTTTATCTTTGCTGTTATCCTTGGTTTGTCAAAAAGTTAGAGCAATGTCAGCTCACAAATTGTGGTGCTTGAGATAAGCAGTTAAAGGGCATGGATTCAAACACCATTCCACGCTAGGGCTTTACAGGTTTTCTTGTTAACCACCACCTCTGAAAACCAACGGAGGAAAAATGCAAAGCCACACAACATCCCAGTTTGTTCTGCTTCTTTACTGTGAATCCAGTTCGAGTCATAAAAGTCTCTTCCACAGTGCATCATCGCCAACTCTATAATTCTATTAATGTTTAAAACAGCTCAGGTGGAAATAAGGATCCAAATGTGAATCATGTTGCTCATTATTGATCAGGATGGACTCCGTTAATGTCCTGAAATTGTGCAATCATTTTGATAAGCCAGATAGCAAAAAGGTAACCCAGATGTTCTTGGAGAGGTAGTGGTGGAGGCTTCATGAAGTTGCAGTCCAAGAACACCAAGGCCGGAGATCACTGGGATCTCATAATAAAGATAAAGCCAGAATTCCCTTCCATGATTCAGAAAATCTCTCACCACTGCATCAGTTCTATTGCACACCTGACCACTGTCATAACCACCATATTTTCATCTTGAAGACCTCAGGAGAAATGTACCTGGAGTCTCTGAATGCTATGGGCAAATACAAACTTGCTGATCATTAAGGTGCCACACAATTGTTGCTTTTAGCAGCAATGGGATAACACAATGAACTGTCTAGAGATGTTTCTAAACTTACTCTTTGTATCGCTGTCCAAGACACAGCAAAAACAAAAAAAACACTTCTGCAGAATCATGTGATTGTCCTCCACCATTCACTAAAGTCAAACCCCACAACTGTGAAAAAGGAGAATGCCACAGTTACATGCAAACAGAGTGATTATATTCCTCATTAAACCAAGGTAGAGCTTCATATCATATACCTTCATTTCATGGTGCCTTCCTTACCACAAAAAGAAATTCACTTGGCACAAGTAATTTATTTGAAAGTAGTTACTTCCTATCTTTGCCCAAGACAAAAGGGAAGGAAACAAACTGTTTAGTTAGTCAGTCCTTAGAGCTTTGTCTACTTTCTCTCATTTTTATTCTGTTTTTATAAACACAAATTAGGGTTTTTTAAAAAAGTAAATGAAGATAATCAAGCCATTCCTGATCCCATTAATAGTTTTCATGTGTGCCTTCCCTTTCACGTCTGTCTTCTGTGGCATCCCCTTTCATTACTATATTAGATTAGCCACATTGCAGGGCAATTTATGATTGTCATATGCTGTGTATCAGCCTTAATTGTTCATCCTGCCTTTCATCGTATCATCATATTTCACAGCCCACGATTAATGGTAATTTTTTGGAGGCACACAGCTTTGCCTTCAAGTTGTTCCTTCGCCACAAACATCCATATGTCTTGGCTTAGTTCTCTGTCATTTTCCTACATGAGTTAATGTGACACAAATGTCCCCTCTCCTGAGAGCAGGAAGGGTGTGTCTTCTTTACTGCAATACTGGGGCTTATGGGAATCTTGTACCAAAGAACAAAATGAAAAGCATTCTGCTTGGAATATGTAATCAATGGCGAAAATCCAGAGCAGACATCTTAAATAGTATTGGTTTACAATTATAGAATTCCTCTTTAGGGTATTACCAGTAATCTTTATTCAATCATTTGAATGCCTCAGTCTGTCAAACAAGGAGATCCAGAGATGTTGCCTATAGTTTATGAGAAACTGAATAATATCTTGGTGAGAAAGAATGTAGTTGAAGGAGTCCTAAGAGTCTATAGTAGAGACGGGCCCAAAACTTTCTTTTTTGTTTTGTGTTTCATTTTTTGTTTCATTTCAGAACAAAATGAAAAATGAACTGATGTTTAAAGAAAAACAAAACAAAATGAGCTGGAAATTTTTGTTTCCTTTCCTTTCTTCTTCTTCTTCTTCTTCTTCTTCTTCTTCTTCTTCTTCTTCTTCTTCTTCTTCTTCTTCTTCTTCTTCTTTTTGGTTCCTCCAACATGTCCGGGGGGGGGGGGGAGTGCTGGGTTTTTAAACAGTCTTTGAGCCACCGAAGTAAGTAGCGAACCCCGTGCCTCCCCCCAATCAGGTGTGTTGTGGGGGAAAGCACCGAAAAACCGGAAGTCACTTCTGGATCACTGGAAACCACTTTTGGGGCCTCTGACATGCTTCCTGGGTCTGTTGGAGGCCCCAGAAGTAGTTTCTGGTGAACCAGAAGTGACTTCTGGAAAGCTGGAAATGACTTTCGGATCATCAGAAACCACTTCTGGGGCCTGCCCCAGGCCCTGGAAGCCCATCAGAGGCCTGTTCAGGGCAGCACCAGTCCTGAGCCAACCCAGCATCCACATATCACAGATTTTCCATTATCACAGGTCGGGTTGGGACCCTAACTCCCACGATAGGTGGGGGATTACTGTACACCATGCACTATGAATCCATGTACTGGATTTGATCAAATCTCAAATTATTAACCAAATTGGCCTAATTCCATGTGAGTTATATTAGGTCTGGGTTAAAACAAGGCAGCAAATTTTGAGTTCCAGAGTAAAGTAAACTTACAGATAGATTTGTGTTCAGCCCACAAACTGAATCATAAGAAATTCATATTTATTAACCTCTTCTTCTTCTTCTTCTTCTTCTTCTTCTTCTTCTTCTTCTTCTTCTTCTTCTTCTTCTTCTTCTTCTTCTTCTTTTTCTTCTTCATTTCCTTTGTTTCTTTCCTTTTCTCCTCTTTCTCATTCATCTTCTTTGTTGATTAAAAAAATCTGCATTTAAAGTTGCCTACTACACCTATATGAAATTTGGCAGATTTCATCCCCTATAAAAACTGTCATGTTTTCAAGCTATATATTGTTGCCACATGCAATTCTGTTGGGACTGATTCATAGCAACTCTGATAGAGTTTCCATGATGAGTGAGAAATTTAAGAATGGTTTTACCAACTCCACTCTCCCAGTAAATTTCCATAGCTAAGTGGGAATTTGAACCCAGACTTCCTGAGTCCTTATCCATCAGTCTATCAACTATGCCACACAAGGTATCGAACCTTCATATACATCAGTGCTAAACCAAAAAGTTTATAGTAAACGGGGGGCCTACAAATTAGCTTAGATATAGAGCATAAACTGAACTGAAAGTGGCACAATTTATCCAGAATGAATTGGGATATAAAGGTTACTCCCTGAATTCAGCTCCTATTGTGACTCCTCCGCAATTTCATGGGCAACATGAAGGAATCATGAAGGCAAAATATTCAGCCTGGCTTCTTCTTTCTTTATCTTTTGTATGTGTGTGGGAGGGAGGGGTTGTGTTTGTTGTCCTTTTCTGAAGTTGGGATGAAAATGTTCTCCAAAATGTAATTCCGTCTTCAGGACCGAATGGAATTCTAAAGATCCATCACACGTGCATGTGATGTGCTACCTAGACTGAAATTAAAATCATATTCCATTTTGTTACATTCCCCCCCCATCTCACCCACATTTTTCCCTTCTGTGTTTCATATTGGAATGTGGCTTTTCCTGCAGTGAAACTGACATTGTGTGTGTGTGTGTGGATAGTTTTTCAACTGTACACATTCTAAAAATTTGCACATGATTGTCTGGCCCCTTCCTTTCTCTGAAACATTTCATAAGGCTTGTACGCACAACATGTGATATGCGTTTCTTCTCACGAGAAATCTCAGGAGATTTTAAAAAATGCAGCTGCCATTAAGATTGTTGGCTTCTATGCCATTCTTTCCCCGTCTCTAACACCCAAGGCCTTCTTTCTCAGAAAGAAAAAAAGGAAGGATTATCATAGAATCATAGTACTTATAGGGACCCCTAATTCCACCCAATTCCACCCACACACTAACAACCCATTCCATGACTGAGCAGAGACTAATTACAGAGGCATAAGCTAGAGTTTGGAATACGCAGGGACAAAAAAGTCAGTTTTTGCGCCCTCTCCCTCCCAACCATTGCCTGTTCCCACTCAGCAAGGGGGAGACCAGGTGGAGCAGCCTTAGCGTAGCCTGTAGGTCAGCAGGCTGGGGGTTCCCTCAGTGGGACGGGAGGGCAGTGCATCCCTTGCCCTTCTTTGCCAACCTTAAGTATGGACTGGGGCTTTGGAATGGGGGGGAGGAGGATGTGTCGACCAGGCTGACGCTGAGTGTGAAGCCCCCCTGGAAGGGGCAGCAGCAGAAGAAGCTCAAAGGCGGCTCACTGTGCCGCCCTCTCTGCCAGTAGCCTTCGGCCATGGTGAACTGGTAGAGGTCGGTGAGCAGCCCCAGCGGCAGGTCCCAATCTTCCCATGGCCCACACACTCTCGCTCATTCTCCTGGGGCCGAGGACATGTGCCAGACGGGTCCTGCCTTCTCTCTGCCCACAGCAGGAGAAGGGCACTGGGCAGGCAGGCCAGCAGATGGAGGAGGAGCGGCCCCAGCCACTGTGCCCAGGGAGGCCCCAGGTAGCGATCGCCACACATCTCTTGACAGAAATCAGGCACCGGGTCCCGGTCTGACAGTGCGCACCACTGCCAGCCCCCGAGGAGCCCCAGACCCACACCTGCTTGCCTGCTTGCCTGCTGTCCCCCCCCCCAACCCTCAGCTGAGGGGTAGGCTCCCACTGGCTAGTGTCACACAGGCAACTTTTTTTTTCAAGTGGCACTTCCATTGCATGCTTTCCCCTCCTCCTTTCTTGGAGGTGCTGCTTCGGAAAAAAATCACCTGCTTCCTCTCCCCCCCCCGCCCCGGAAAGGAGGACTGCTGGCGGGAGGGTGCACAGCTTCCTCCTTCTCCTCCCCCTCCAGGCACCCACAGATTGCTGTGTGCCCTGGACAAATGCACCCTTCCGCTCCCCCCAGATATGCCCCTAACTAATTAATGGGAATTTCAGTCACGTGTCTGGTTGTATGCCAAGCCCACAGCTCAGCATGCAGCCATACATGCGACTGGCACTTCATTAATTTATTTCAGCTTGCAGTTACTCTATTGCTTGGGGGGAGGGGTACAAAAGGAATTTGATAAATAAGTCTACTCTGATTGAACTAACAATGAGATGTCTGGTCGAGATACATACTTGTGCCAAAGGAAGTTTTCATCTGTCTGACGCTAGACTTAGAGTATGGGAGCAACTTCTTCTTAGCAACTACGGATTTCAAGACCCAAATTAGCATTCCCATTAGCATAGTCACACATATATGAATATTGAACATAATGTCACAAACGCTTAATCCCAACATGCATTTTAAAAGCCAAGAACTGCAGCAGCTTTAATCATGCCTCAGTGCACCCTGCCCCTGTGCCATTGCATTATTACTGCTTAGACTAGGAGAGTTTCTTTCTTTCTTTCTTTCTTTCTTTCTCTCTCTCTCTCTCTGTCTCTCTCTCTCTCTCTCCCCCCTCTTTCTTTCTTTCTTTCTTTCTTTCTTTCTTTCTTTCTTTCTTTCT
>JAHTLZ010000129.1:95724058-95753709 GCA_023846285.1 Phrynocephalus versicolor
TATTATTATTATTATTATTATTATTATTATTATTATTATTATTATTATTATTATTATTATTATTATTATTATTATTATTATTAACCACCATGCTGGATTTTGTAATACAGATCACTAGTCGAATGTTTCTCAAGCGTTTAGGACTATGTAATGTATCGGTGAATTATGCAAGCAGATCCCAGTAAGGCGGCTTTCTGCAGCTGACTGATGGTGACTTTGTCAACTTTGTCAACTCCAATTTCTTCTAAATACTTGCTTAGCTCTTTAGGCACCGCACCCAGCCTGTCGATTACCACTGGGACCACCTGTGCCGGTTTATGCCAGAGTCTCTGAATTTCAATTTTCAGATCCTGATATCGGGTAATTTGTTTCAAGTTGTTTCTCAGTGACTCTACTGTCACCTGGTATAGGAACATCAACGATCCATACTTTTTTCTTCTCCACAATCATGATATCTGGGGAATTATGCTCCAAAACCCTGTCTGTCTGTATTCGGAAGTCCCAAAGTAGTAGTAGTAGTAGTAGTAGTAGTAGCAGCAGCAGCAGCAGCAGCAGCAGCAGCAGTAGTAATAGTAGTAGTAGTTGTTGTTGTCGTCATCATCATCATCATCATCATTATTATTGAGGACGCAGTGGCACAGAATGAGACAAGGCTGAATGGTTCAGAAACAAACCAAACACTTGCCTTATTTCCTGAGGTGTGGGGCCCAAGAAAAATGCATTGCTGCATCCTGCACCTATGGAGAAAAGTTACTTGTGTTTGGACTCCCAGCACCTTCAGACAGTGTATCAGCAAATATGCAATGATCAGAGGCAAAACATTTTGCTTTTTGTAGACCACAACTCCCAGAATGCCCCAACTGCGATAGATACTGGGAATGCTGACAGAACAAACTGGGAGCTGTAGATCTAAAAACTAATTTTTCCAAACTGTGAAACAGCTAGTTAGCACAATAACAAGAGCAGTAACTCCCTACGAGCCTTAATCAGGTTTCGGCAGCACTGGCTTCACTGAAACAGAGAACTGTATACAATTGGAAGGGACAGTACGTTTATCAGTCCAACCCTGAACAATACAGGCGATCAACAACTAAAGCAGATTAAGTCTTTAAGAAAAGAGAGTCCACCACTTTCTTGAGGTAATCTGTTCCACTCTTGACCAGCTCTTACCATTTGGCTGTACTTACCAATGTTTAGTCACCTCAGTCCTTACTTGCTGGAGCAGCATAGATAAAGCAAGGTGGCTCCTTTTCTTCCACATGGCAGCTCTTTAGACACCAGAAGAAGACTGCTGGATAGCTCAATAGTTTAGACGTCTAGCTAAAATGGATCGATATTACCTCTCTGTCTTCTCAAAGCTAAAAAGGCAAATACCCTCCACTAGTCCTCGTATCAGGCTTGACTTCCAGACCCTTAGCCATCTTTGCGCCCTGCTCTACACAGTGTCCAGCTTGTTGATATCTCTTGTGTGACTCATTTTGAGCCACGTGGCTCAGTTTCATCCCATTAAAGGTCCTTTGGATGTTGATCTTCCAGCAACAATGGTTTACAGACCCAGACAGTTATGTGAGTATTATCTTCCAACTGTCTATGGAGATGTTCCACCTCATACGTGTACAGTAAACTGAGCAGAAACATTTCATTAATCGGGGGATTGGGGGTGGACAGCAACTTTATTTGAACTGTTGCTGCAGGAGGGAGTACAACATGATATCTCATCTGCAAAGCCAGAGTGTTAAATTCCTCACTGTGCTTCCTTGACAGAAACTGGATTTGATTATTTATTTTATAGGGTCCATTCCAGCTCTGGAGTTGGATGATGATGATGATGATGATGATGATGATGATGATGATGACGACGACGACGACGACGACGACGACGACGACGACGACGACGACGACGACGACGACAACAACAACAACAACAACAACAACAACAACAACAACAACAACCTTCCTGTTCCTCCCCACAACAGGAAAATGTTTCTTGGGAGAGGTGATGGCGGCAATACAACCAGCACCATGTTAATTTTACAGAAGTAGAAGAAAACTACAGAAAAAGTTAAAAAGAGGAGAATCAGCCAATGAAATAATGTTGAAGACTTTTTGAGTACTTGTAATTTTTATTTAAAACTTTGGAAAACAACCCAGAATGACTAGACATGAATCTTTGACTACATTAAGCCCAGGTTTGTCTTTGAAACATTCCTATGAAAAGTGATTCCACAGAAACATGTTACAAATCTCTCCAAGGCATTTTTTTTTTATTTTCTGAAGGGGGAAAAAGCTGTTTGAAAGTATTGATTTTACATGTAAGTACTGTAAAATAGAAAGTGGAAAAATGAGCTGGGAAAGGATGTGGAATTTAAATGAACCCTATAAATAACCTTTATAGCACACACATCTGTACAGACGTAGAGAAGGATATAAGGAGAAATACATCATTTTAATTCATTCTGCTTATCATGATGTTACTCAATATAGCCATCGTTCAAGTAAAATTATAGTCTTGAATGACTCTTACTTTTCTTTCCAATAGATCACTTGTTTTTTAGACCCTTGCAAGGACATTGTCCCACTTTCAAAATATCAGAACAATAGCAAAGCTGGAACTCTTAAAGCATCCACATATACTGTTCCAGTTTTTGCAACCTTGCATGCTACCTTTAGTAGATTTGGCTGGGAGGGACCTTTCTGGGCTGGGATGACTGTCAATTAGAGGTGGGCATGAAACGTTCGTTCTGTTTCGGGCGCACCTTGGGTTCATTTCAGTTTGGGTTCGGACAATTTTAAAAAAAAATTGTATGAACCTGAACTGAGCCGAACTGGTTTGAGTCTGACTTATTGGCAGCGGCAGTGGCAGCAGCGGCAGTGATCCTGGCGGTGGTGGCAGGGGCTTTTTGGGACGCTGGCATGGGGTCGGCACCTCTAGAGGCATTAGCTCCCCCGCATCTTAGGGTTTTTTTCTCAGTGCCAACCACACAGCCCCTGGGGCTGGGTCAGCACTTTATTTATTTATTTATTTATTTATTTATTTATTTATTTATTTATTTATTTTAGAGCACTGAACATGCAGCCCCTGGGGCCGGGTCGGTGCTTTTTTTCTTTTCTTTCTGATTTTGGAGCTCCAACCACACGCCCCCAGTGGCCGGGTCAGCACTTTTTTTAAAAAAAAAAATATTTTATTTTAAAATGTCCCAGCTGGCAGCAACAAAGTGTGTGTGTGGGGGGGGGGGAGGGTAACGAAAAATGATGGGTTGGTTCTTTGATGGGTTGATTCGTTATTCATTTTGTTAGCTAACGAAATGAATAATGAATAACAAAACGAATTAAAAGTTTGTTTCGTGCCCATCTCTACTGTCAATCCATGCAGTAGAAACAAATTATTCCTTTACTGCCTGAGAATTCAGATGCTCCCCTCTATTCAGTGCTTCTTTCCCCTTCTAAAGAGATTATTGAAGTCTGTTGCTGAGAGCAGATGTTTATCAGTAGAGATGGGCACAAAGGGGCAAAATAGCATTTTGTTTCATTTTTTGGTTCATTTTTCTTGGTCTGTTTCATTTTGTTTTTAAACAATTTTTTAAATAAAGTTTGTTTCGCTTTTCATTTTGTTTCATTTTCCATTTTTTTTAAAAAAAACTGTTGACTCCCCCCCAAATCGGGTGCATGGGGGGGGAGGCTCAGGGTTTTTAAACTGTCTTTGAGTCACCAAGGCAAATGGCGATGGCCGTAGCCGTCACTTGCGTTGGTGACTCACAGACAGTTCAAAACTCCTGCGCAATTCCCCCACACACCTGATTTTGTGGGGGGGGGAGGCACGGGGTTTTAAATCTGTCTCTGAGCTACAGGTGGAAGTGGCAGTACCGCTTGTCTCAGTTGCTCAAAGACAGTTTAAACACCCTGTGCTTTTCCCTCCCAATCGGGAGCACTGGGGGAAAACAAAAAACAAAAGGAAACAAACTGAAAATTTCCAGTTCATTTCATTTCATTTTAATTTTAAAATCAGTTCATTTTTCGTTTAGTTCTGAAACAAAAGAAAAACAAAATGTAAAAAAAAAATGAACACATTTCTATTTATTCGTTTTCTGCTGATCTGTCAGTGAAGCTTTTTCTCTATTATCCGTATCTCAGAGTGAGTTATTGAGATTTTAAGTGCCACTTTAACCAGAAATATGTTTATTAGGTATCTTACCAAACTTTGTAAACAAAGATTGTGGTTATAATATTGCATGTCCTCACAGCGGCAAGAATTGTGTGGGCACAGTCATGGAAAAGCAAAGCGATACTAACAGAAGAAATGCTGTTAAATAAAATTGATGAACAAAAATAATGGAATGTGCAGAGATGGACAGGCTGACATATAGATTGAGGGAGAAAGATGAATGCATTTTTTCCAGTCTTGGATCATGTTTTATAATTGGCTAAATACAAAAAAGGATGCAGTAGAATAATAGTAATAAGAATTTGGTGTAAATTGAACTCAGCCACTAACTTGACCAGATGCAATACGACGAAAAATGTACAGATTTTAAGTGCCAGTTAATGAGAAAGGGGGTGGTTTACTATGAGGCAAACTGAAGCTGTTCTGTTCTGTGATTATATTCATTTCTGCTACTAAACTAGAGGAATTTAATCAAAAATGCAAAACTCTGTAACATATACGAACCAGAGCTTAGGGGTGTGTGTGTGTGTGTGTGGTGTCATTACATTCGTGACCGACTCTTCGTGACTCCATGTCCATGGAGTTTTCTAGGCAGGAATACTGGAGTGGTTTGCCAGTTCCTACTCCAGGCGCCTACAACACCTGGTATTCCCTGGTGGTCGCCCATCCAAGTACTAACCAGGGCTGACCCTGCTTAGCTTCCAAAATCAAGTGAGATCGGATGTGCTTAGGGAATCTAGGCAGCTAGAGCTTAGGCATACCAAGTTAAAACAAGATCACACATTACATATTTTTAGCAACAAAGGCCAACATAAGCACTTGCCATGATTTTTTTAAATTTAGTTAGACTGCACAGATTTTCTTTTCATTCTTTTAAAGCAGCAAGACCAAGGTTATAGTTCAAATTATAGCCATGATTGTTTTGAAAGTGATAATTTTGAGAGATCCTGGACATTTTTGGTTTTGAGGTTTCCAAAATAAATTTAAAAGTGACAACATAGTAATGTAACATATCACTATAATTAATAGCAGCAATGAATGTATTTTCTCAAGAGTAATACTAGCATGTTAGGTTTCCAAGTAATATTTCTGAACTCTGATATGGTTACATAGTCCTCATTCATCTGCCTGTCATTTGCACACCCACAATCTCATAACTAGTACAGATAACCACCTAATATGTTCCCTATACTATGGCTTTCTTCTGTCCACTGCAAGCTGGAGGAGACTTGTTTCTAATAGAGATCTTGCCACATTGCATGCGATGCCACCCAGATAAAAATCAGGACACTCTCTTCCCTCAGCCCTGCATTTTATGGTTGGTCTGAGCAACTTGGTTATTTCTTTATTTCTTTATTTGACTTTTATACTGCCCATCTAGTCCTAGGGCTACTCTGGACAGTTTATGACATAAAATCTCAACATAGCAATAACAACACATTTAAATAACAAAAATACAAGCAGCATAATATAACCAAATATAACCAAATAAACCAACAACAATAAACTAAAATAAAAATAGAAATAACCAGGCGATTGATCAAATAACAACAACAAAACAGAGATAAGTGGTGAAATGAAGGATAGCATCTTGCTAGGTGTTTAAGAAGTTAGGGAAGGCCATTCTGTAAAGTGATGTTTTCAGTAGTTTTTTGAAGGTTTGAAGCAAGTTTACCTTGTTAACTCACTCAAGCGATATCTCTATCTCTGCCACCACTGTTTGACTGTCGTTTCATTACTTAACAAGTTGCATCCTCCATGTATTAAAGCTCAAAGCCAAGCACAGTACTGCAACTATTTCCTGTTATTTGTATCATAGAGGGTTGCATTTTTTTGGTTCTGTACTTCTATCAGTTAGAAAGACATACATTGATCCATCCTCAAAATAAAAAGAAACCATACTTTCTTTACCCTGCAGCTCTAATTTATTTATATATTTATATATTTATATATTTATATATTTATTTATTTATTTATTTATTTATTTATATATTATTAACTGCCCGATTTTCCCATAGGGAACTCTGGGCAGTGTACAGACATCACCCAACAGTGACTACCCACCTACAAAACAAACCCCAACAATAATAAACAGTCAAGACCTAACAGAATACAATAGTATACAAATACCGTGTAAAAATACTAAAAGAAAAATAACAGGATAAATAATGCAGATACATGCATATTTATTAGTTCACTTCACTATCCAAGTTCTTTATTCGCTCTCTGTTTGAGGGCAACGTACGTTTCAGCCAACATCACCTCTTAAGAGGGCCTGTTTGAAGTCTCCATACTGGTGTGGTTGTTTTGCAAAATGCAGCCACAAATCCCATACATCCCAGTATCTTTTCACATTGGAGCAGTGAGCATGCTTCTTTCTTTGAAGTTTGATTTCCTGTGTGTGGATGCCTAGCCCTGTTGATGGAAGAGCTGTACACTCATCCAAAAAAAACCGAATGCATATTGCATTAGAAAAGCTTGAGGCAATGTTTTGTTCAAAACCGAACCTTAAAACATCCTTCTGCAATTTGCAACACTAATCAGCTCCGTTGGAAGGTTAAACTCATCCTCACTTTTAAATCTTTGCTGCCACATCTGACCCAGCTATGGCCCAAAGCTCTTGTCTTGAACTCAGCTAAACCCATATTTCCAGTTACTTTGCAGAGAAGGCACTGAGAACGGAAATTGATGCAAAATTAGTATACTTGGAAGCTCTGGCCTTTCCTTCTCATGAGACCAAGCGTTAATTTTGTGACATTCACTGGAAAACTTCAATCATAACCTATTTGAAAAATCCTTCAGATTGAGGCATACGTCTGACAATATAGCCCTGTCAGAGCATGGCCCCCTTACTTGTTTTTTGTTTAAAACTACAGCTCCCAGATTCCCTAGCCAGCACAACCACTGGCCATGTTTGCTGGGAGATTCTGGAAGCTGTAGTCTAGGTGTCAGCCTCACTATTTCTTTCCATCAACATTGCTTCTTCTTTCTCCATCACCCTCTATCTCCGCAACCCTTGTGTCTGATGTCTCACCCCTATGCTTGCCTCAGGCCCCTTCTTTCAGCCCTCTTTATGCATAACTGATTACTCTACCATCTCAGCTCCTCCTTCTGTTTCAAATGCAGTTATCTCACCATTACCAAATGTGAGATGATTACCTGAGACAGCAGATGTTGGGCAATGCGGAGAGAACAGTGTCCCCTTTCATTGGAGAACAAGGGAGTGTAGTGCAGCAGAATACCTGGCTTGTATGTCCCACACTAGCCAGATCCTTTCAGATGAGGTGGGTGGTTTTTCACTACCACTGGTGGAGAAAGATTCAACTATCAGAGTGGCTAGCCGCTCTAGATGGCACAGCCAAAGGTGCATAGAAATATGTCTTAGGCTGATCCTGGAGCATAGTAACAAGTGGTGGGAAACCCAAGGAACTGAATCTTAGTCCAAACCAAGAAAGGGAGGTGGTATACAAAACAGAGCATCAGAGAAGATGAAGAGCCATCTTGAGGCAGAGTAACGGCAGTCAGTCCTGGAAGCCAAATTCAGGTTGTTAGGAAAAAGATTGAAGTCCCGGACATCCAATGTAGCATTTTCAGAAGTGCTGTCTGTTCCTCATGCAGGACCCTCCAGGCAAGCAGAGCGCAGAAGCCCCAATGTGTGGATGAGGCAATGGTGTCGAGAGAGAGCTTCAGATTTGACAGGAACTGGAGAACATTTTGGGACCAGCCAAACCTGTTGAGGAGAGACGGGTTGCACTTGAATCATGATGGGACCAGATTGTTGGCACTCAACATCAAAAAGGCTACACAGCAGCTTTTAAATTGATAACTGGGGAAAAAGCTGACAGGAGCTGAGCAGTATCCAGTTTGAGAAAGTGTGTACTTAAGTAGTGAGGAGGATGCAAACATTACTGAGCTGAGCGAGGAGCTAGTCACTACCAGCATTCCAGCAGAAGGATACAAGAAGCAGTCCAATGATGCAACTGGATGCATCAAAAAAGCATCTGTAAATGCTTGTATGCAAATACCAGAAGCTTCTGGAACAAAATAGGGGAGCTGGAATACTTAGCAATAGATAAAAATATTGATATTATTGGCATCATGAAACCTGGTAGATGGATGATAACCAATGGGATACAGGCTACAAATTGTACAGGAAGGGGGCAAATGGGAGGTGATGTAGCCTTGTAAGTGATAAAATTGTATGAACTGGAATATCTAGGTGATTTGGAGTCACCATTAGAAACACTGTGGGTAAGAGTATCAAGCCACTAGGATGGTCTAACTGTAGGTATATGCTATCGGCGTCCAACCCAAGCCCCTGAGGGAGACTGGCAGTTGGAGAATGTTGTAAAGGAAGTGAAGCCTGGTTATAATGGGGGACTCACCCTCACATAGACTGGATGAACTGTTGTTCAGCACATGATAAAGAGATAAAGTTCCTAGATATGCTAAATGATTGTTCCTTGGAACAGATGGTTGAAGACCCAACTAGAGGTACAAGAATCCTTGACTTGATCCTGAGTAATATACAGGATCTGAAGCAAAATGTTAATGTGACTGATCCAATAGGAACACTAACCACAACACAATTACTTTTAACTTAATCAAAGACTGCAAATCACTGATAACATCTAACATAGGGACATTACATTTTCAAAAAGGAAATCTCCCAAAGATGAGGGAAAAACTGAGAGTCCAAACTCTCCAAGATGCATGGAGACTGTTCACAAAAATAATAGCAGAGGCCCAACTGGAATACATACCCAAAAGGAAAAATGGCAGTGCCAGGTCCATGAGGGCTCTGATGTGGCTTACAGGAGCTGTTCAGGAAGTGATCAAAAGCAAGAAAAGCTCATTTAGGATGGAAGGCTTATCCGAATGAGCACAACAGGCAGAAACATAAATTCTGGCAGAACAAATGCAAGGCAACAATCAGGAAAGCAAAGCAAGACTTTGAGGAGTGTACAACTGAAAACTCTCAAAGAAACAAGGAGTTCTTTAAGTACATTAGAAGTAAGAACCCAACTAGGAAGGCCATTGGACCATTAGATGATAATGGAAGGCAAGAGATTATTAAAGAGGAAACAGAGATTGCAGAGATGCTCAATGAATTCTTTGCTGCAGTATTAACTGAACACAGAGACCAAATGCCCAAAACAGAGCCTATTTTTGTAGGGAGGGAAACTGAAGAATTAAGTGATATCAAAATAACCAGGGAGGAGGTTCTTGCATGTCTTGTTAAACTCAATGCTAACAAATCTCCAGGACCAGGCGTCATCCATCCACAGGTTCTCAAAAAACTTAAAAATGAAATTGCTTATGTCCTAGCCAAAATAGATAATTTTTCCTCAAATCAGGCTTGTGCCTAATGACTGGAAGATAGCAAATGTAACACCAATCTTCAAAAAAGGATCCAAAGGTGATCCAGGAAATTACCGACTGGTTAGTTTGATATGTGTCCCAGGTAAAATGATGGAAACCATCCTAAAAGATAAAATTAATAGGTACATAGAAGAGAAAGCGCTGTTGAAGGAGAGCCAACATGGCTTCTGCAAGAGCAAATCATGCCTCACTAATCTGTTGGAATTATTTGAGAGTGTCAAGCAGCATGTGGATAAGGGAGATCCAGTTGACATTGTTTATCTGGAATTTCAGAGGCTTTTGATAAGGTGCTGCATCAAAGGCTCTTGAATAAACGTGCCAGTCATGAAATAAAGGGACAGGTCTTGTCCTGGATCAGCAACTGACTAAGGGACAGGAAACAGAGGGTAGCACTATATGGACACTTCTCCAAGTGGAGGGAGGTAAAGAGTGGGGTCCCCCAAGGTTCTGTACTCGGACCCCTGTTTTTCAACCTCCAGAAGTAGGAGTAAATAGTAAGGTAGCCAAATTCAAAAATGACACTAAATTATACAGGATAGTAAAAACTGAGCGGGATTGTGAGGAGCTCCAGAGGGATCTCTTGACACTGACTGGGGGAGTGAACAAACCAGTGGCAAATAAGCTTCAACATTAGTAAGTGCAGAGTAATTCACATTGGGGCAAAACAAACAAACAAACAAACCCAATTACATTTATAAACTGATGGGGTCTGAACTCTCTGCAATAAATCTGGTGGACAGCTCAATGAAAGCACTTTTTCACCTAGAGGATAACTGGTCTCTGGAACTCCCTGGCAGAAGTGGTGACAGCTATCAGCCTTGACAGCTTAAAAAAAGGATTGGACAAGTCCATGAGAACAACGGTATCAATGGCTATCATTATGGATGCCTAAAGACAACTTCCAGGTTGGAGAGAGAGGCAGGATATCTCTCAATGCCATTTGCAGGGAATCATAAGCAGGTAAAGACATCTGCTTGGGAATACCGGCCTGAAGCAAATGGTGAGCCACTGTGTGAGATAGAATGCTGGACTGGATGGGCTGTGGCATGTTCCAGCAAGGCTGTTCTTATGTTCTTATCTTAACGGCTTCTCTCATCAGTCCATTGTCTATGGAAGCCCACAGGCACAACAATGAAAACTACAACTCTCATGTTCTGTACCACCAGGTGTTAAGAGGCATCGTGGCTCTCAGACTGGTGGTAGTATATCACCATCATGATAAGTAAACATGAAGAGCCCTATTCTCCGAATTTCATCCATCTGCCTTTGAACTTGGACAAGACATCCCCGACCACTACAGGCCATAACTACTCTCCTACTATTGCTGTTAAGTGCCACCAAGTTGCACCAACTGACAGAAACCTCGATAGGATTTTGAAGGTATGTGAGATTTTAATAGAGTGGCTAACTTTGCCATCCACCAGTGAACCTTCAATGGCCAGTGGGGATTCGAACACAGGTCCATGGAAGTCCCCATCTGAAACACCACCCACTACACTAAATGGGTTCTCAACATGTCGCTAGAAGTTACAAAGATTTAGTGGCTCACAATGGGATTCAGACATTCCTCCATGATGCAACAGTCATAGCTGCAAACAAATCCTGTGCTTACTTCTCATTGACCAATTACAATACAATATCAGCTACTTTGCAAACTACAGAAGGTATGAAAAGCTGGGAAGCACACCCAAGCTGGTGGTAATTAGAGACAACTAAGGCTTGGTTTTCAATCCCAGCCTGTTTTGCACTTCTCTTATTAATTATATGATGCTAAAATGTCTGATTTATTTTAAACCTTTAAAACTGTATTAGTTCTATTAATGTGATTTCACTGGTTGCACCAAATTCTATTATTAGGAATTGGCTTAGAAATACTTTCATAAATGAATCAATAAAAATGCCAGCTGTGATGATCAGGTGTTTTCAATACTCAGGTAATTCCGTCCATAGTTGCTGAAATGTAGTATGACCTTATATCTTGTGGAAGTCAACTCTCTCATTTAACAATGCATGTGCAGAACTGGTGTACTGTTAGACAAACAGCGTCACTTTTGGTAGCAATTCCAGTCTAAAAGTTGCTCCTTTGCGAAATTAAGACAGTTACTTCACGTCCCTCTCATCGCAGTTCGCAGTCCCGCTTGGTACTGGTATGAGATAATGTTACTCCACGTCCATTGCGTGACGGTGAAATCTCATCCCGACCACACCCCCTGAATTGGGATTTAAGCATGATGAGCCATACTTCTCCCTGACCTCGGGAATTATCTTGTCTCGGTTCCTGTTTCGAGACAAGTGCCCGTGAAGTAAGGCTTGTCACGCAATGTGCACATTCTCCATCTAGTGGCAGGAGTGTGAAGTTGCATTATCGAGTACAATCCCAATGGCATAAACAATGCATCGCAGAGAGGGAATAAGGCATAAAACCACAAAATCTGCTGCTTAACGCATGAAAGGCAAAGTTATGGAGAATCAAAATACTGAAAAACGGAAGGTCGGACCAAAAAAGGGGAGAAAGGGAAGTACAGGTTGTCACGAAATAAGGATGTGAAGTAACAGTCATCACGATACTATCAACCACGCCTGTGGGTAAACGGAAACAGGGACAGAACCGGGATAAGACCACGTGACCACAGATGACGTTATCACAAAATGAACGTAATCTCGGAATGAGGAAGGACGTGAAGTAAACCGTCTAACTCTGCAGTGGGGCTTCACCTGTTGGGTGAAGATCTTCTGCATGAAGTAATTGTTCCTGCACTGAGAATTTCCCACTCGTCAGCTTCATACTTTGGAAGTAGGTCTTTCCCCCATCCCAGGACTAATTGTTTACACTTTGCCCATTCCAAGCAGAACTATGTGCACTTAATGTTAATGAGGTTAACCTCCTCCCTCCCCCCCAAAAAAAACCTAACAATGTGTGCAGTGAGGATGCATCAGAGCACTGTCGTAATTAACTCAAAAGCTAGGTGGTATCTGTGGGGGCTCAGCACCCTTCCAGACATGAGAAGAATTTGTTTTTTGGCTATTGGACAAATAATAAGAAAGGGGTGTTTATTTTGTTCTGGCACCGTCCTGCAGGCAGTTCAGCTGGTGGCTTTCTACCCAGTGGAATTCTTTAACTATCTGCTCAGAAGTGAACCTCACAGGGTTTAATGAGTCCTTCTCCCAGCTGTGTGTGTGTATATATAAAGGCTATACCCAATAAACTTTGAGTAAACCCTGCCAAACACAGTGGGATTTAATCCCAAGTAAACAGTACAAGACTGTATTGTCTAGCTGCCGTCTTTCTAAACAGATTTATCTAGAAGCAAATCAACAGGACCTACTTCTGAGTAAGCATGCACCGAACTGCAGCGTTGGCTGCTTTTCCTGAGGCCAAGCAGAATACCGATGTATTTACCCACCTTTTTAATGATGTTATGCTTATACCTCTGCTGAATTTTCCCTTCCCCACTCCTGCTGCTTTCCTCTTTTTTAAAAAAAATAATAATGTTCTTTCTATTATGTGATTTATTTACATTACGTACTGTCTTATAAAGATTTTGTTGATTTTGCAAGCTGCCCGAGCATGGAATCACTAAAGGGCAAGATCTAAAAGACTTAATAAAATAATCAGTAAAGTTTGCTGAGGTGCCTGGAGCATGCCTTAGTGTGTGCAGAAAGCAAGACTTGAGGATGCTTGCATCTTTCCATTAAGAGTGCAGTCTGGATCTGTTTGTTCCAGACATTAAAGTATAAGTCTATCCTTACCTTACTCATTTACTTTTACGCAGAGCTTAGAAGTGACTGGTTATATGCAAGTGTTGCAGCTCCCAGTCTTTGGAGCCCCCTACCAAAGGAGGTTAGGCCCTCATCTTTGCTCCCCTTCTGCAGGCAGGCAGAACTTCTCTTCAGGCAAGCTTTTCCTGAGTGGCTGGCTGGTTGAATGGGTATTTTAAATGGATTGTTGTACCTGACTGTTTTGAATGTGTTGTGTTGACTCAGCCTTCCATCCTTCCGAGGTCGGTAAAATGAGTACCCAGCTTGCTGCGGGGGGGGGGGGGGAATGTGTACCCTGCATAACTAAACTATAAACCACCCAGAGAGTACTTGAAGTGCTATGGGGCGATATATAAACATAACACTTTGCTTTGCTTTTGTTATTGCTGGTGTGTTTTAGTACGTTATTTATTTAATCCTTCTTTGTATTTTGCACACGGACTTGGAGATTTTAGCCACTTTTAAACGCATGGATGCATTATCTTTCTTTTCTGCATTGCAGTAAACTTGCTGTTGCTTTAAATTTTTATACTGCTATTAATTATATTTCTGTTAGCAGTACTTTATATTTTATGTTTTAAATTTTTATCCTGTAAACCTCTTTGACTCAGAAGACATTATTGTCAAATCAGGATGTGGTGTTTTTGTTTGGTCTTGGTTTTATGAGTATGTAATATTGTAAAGATAAACTTATAAAAACTAAGGAAAGGAAGGGAAAATGTATTTGAAAACTAGTTTCTAGAAAAATGGCCTGTGTTCATTATAGCTTTTTGGAATATTACATTTTAATTTTTTTAATCACGTACAAAAGCAGAACAGGTGATACCTTTAGGCTACTAGAAAAATAACAAACATACTGCTAATATTTCGAGGATGAAACCCCCTTCCTCAGAGTAGTACCAATAGGTTATAACATGGCAAAAGATGGATTTGCCAAGTTATTTCTTAGATGTAAGGTCCTTGGCAAGATGGGGAGGGGGGAAGCCAGGCAGTTTCTTAGACGGTCACTTCACATCCACTCTTGTCCTGGGAGGAAGTTTGTTGTGTGTTGATGTCGGTTGCAGTCCCATGGTCTCTTGCGGTTCTGTCCCTGTTCCTGTGTACGAAGTGGCGTGATGGATGATACCGGCATGACTGTTTCTGCACGTCCCCATTCCATGATGAGATGTGAAATTCCATGCCTTTGTTC
The DNA here is from genome assembly GCA_023846285.1 of Phrynocephalus versicolor. Classification (NCBI taxonomy): domain Eukaryota; kingdom Metazoa; phylum Chordata; class Lepidosauria; order Squamata; family Agamidae; genus Phrynocephalus; species Phrynocephalus versicolor. The sequence continues at coordinate 95,738,551 of JAHTLZ010000129.1, forward strand.
TCCCTTTTTTTTTTTTTTGACCCGACCTTCCGTTTTTTGAAGTTTTGATTCTCTGAAGCCTTGCCTTCAATGCGTTATGGAGCTAAGTTTGAGGCAATTATCTTTTAATCTCTCTGCACTGCGTTGCTGTCTCCATAGGGAATATACTGGTGAATGGCACTTCGCACTCCTGCCACTAGATGGAGAATGGCACGTTGTGTGATGAGCCTTACCTCACAGGCACTTGTATTGGAACAAGAAGCAAGATGAGGAGATTCCCGAGGCCAGGGAGGGAAATTTCTTATCCCGCTTAGATCGCAGTTCAGGAGGCATGGTCAGGACAAAATGCCTACGTCCCGCAATGGACGTGCGGTTAGATTTTTTCGTACCGGTCCCCAGTGGGACAGCGGCCAGTGATGAGATGGACATGAAGTATCAGCCTTAGTTGAGGCTCAGAGCTTGGATGTTGTACACTGCATGCGAATTGAAGGGAGGGAGGTGTTTTTATTGTCCCAGTCCTTCCAAAGACATGTCACAGCTCATGTACACACATTCACACCTCTCCTCAATGTGGCTCATTGAGGCCAATGGCCCCTGCCTTGACAGCGAAGGGGAAAGGGGGTTGGTGCAGAAGGCCCATGCATTTCATTTGAGGGTTGGGATAAAATTTGGAAAAGTCCACTGAGTGTAGCCGATTGGATCAAATAAAAAGGAAAGAGATTATCCAGTGTTGCAATCTTTATCATATTGTTTCAAACAGGAAATGGAAAGTGGGAAAACAAACAAAGTAAGGAAGCAAAAATGCAAGACACTGTTGCAAATATGTTTTTGAAGGCATCGCTATTGTTTAGTCTCACTCCACTCTATGAAGACATCTGTAATATGAAGACTACTATTGTTAACTAGCAGATCAATTACAAATCTAAATTAACCAGGGGCATATGAATATCATTGCCAATCTGAATTATCAGTCTTTCAAACCACAACGGATACACTTTGAGTCAATTGGTAGTCAAGGCGGTTTACACAAGGAACATAAAAATAGAAAATATGAAACCACCAACCCCCTACTCCACAACAAAAAGAAAACAAAGCATAATCAAATCAAATCAGCAAAGAAAGCTGACAGGAAAATGAAATGGATTTGTTTGAAATATGGTGCTGGAGGATAGCTTTGCAGTCTGATTTGATTTATGTCTAAATATTCTATACTATTTGAACGTATTTGCATTTGTCAAACTAGTGAAAAAACATGAACCTGAGGAAAATAAAGAGCCAGTGGGGTAAAACTTAGTGCCATCAAACACTGCTCAAATACAATGGTGCAAGCAAAGCTCCCATCAATTTCCTTCTTCCTGCACTTTTTGGATCAATCCAGAAATGGGTGAATACCCCAAATTCATTTCATTTTCTGAATATGTTCTGAACCCACATCCCTAAAATCAAATAATAGAAATGCCACACTGTGATTGGACTGCGTATTTACACTATCCACAGATCTAAGCTAGATCCAAATGAACAGAAGATACACTCTCTGAGTTCAATTAATATGATAAATAACAATAAACTAGGCATCTCTTGGAGTGCTGTATCCAGGAAACCAAATCATTCTTCAGTTATAAAAATAAAAAAATCAAAGTGTTCTGCTTATATACAGACCATAGTGCTTAAAGCACTCTCTGGGCAGTTTACAACTTAATAATTCAGGCTACATATTGTTCCCCGCTCTCCATGACCCAGGTACTCATTTGACTGACCTCGGAAGGATGGAAGTCTGAGTGAGCCTTGAGCCTGCCACCTGGAACTGAACCCCAGGTTGTGAGCACAGTTATAGCTGCAATACCACAGTTCAACCACTGCAACATAAGGCTCCCAGTTATGACCCATTTCCTCACTCATGGCTTCTCCATCTCAACTGCGACAGTCACACAAACGGGAAATATCAGCTCAGTTTTACCCCATGTCCACTAAAGTGTCAGGGTGGAAGAAAGGGAGATAGACTATTCTGTTCATTTGAGAGAGGGAGATGGAAGGAATTAGAAGAAAACATATTTTACTGGGAATAGACCAAAGCTTCCCCAGTTACTTTTATTATTAATGCCATTAACCACCACCCCTTACTGTGATTGATGATGCTTATGGCTTGGTTAGTGACCCATTATATGAAACTGGTTTTTCTACGTCTCTCCTTCATGATCTTAAGACAGGGTTCAAGTTCATTGTGCTGGATTTTTCCAAATTCTAAGTAAGCTACAGCACTCGGCTCCTGAATATAAGCCAACTCTTAAGAACATATCTCTCCCCCCCAAAAAAAAAAACCTCATCATTTTAGAGTCTCAACGTATCTTAGTCTGGTTCTACTTATGGCCAGGCACAAGCAAAACGCTGGCTGTCTTTGTTCATTTCATTTTAGGCGGCCATTCAAGGTTGCTTTTTTTAAGCCCATGGGTGAATTTATGCATTATTAGAAATGCCTTTTCACATGCTTAGCCCTCTTGAGAACTACTGTTTGGGACATCCTGGCCATGCTGCAGAAGCCATCGGTTGGAACAATGAAGGTGCGTGGAAGAAAATGTCACAAGAAGCCTTCCTGCCATTGTGGCGGTTACTTCACGTCTGTTTTGTCTCAGTGTTGTGCTTAGGAGTGGTACAAAAAAAGTTAATTCACGTCTGTCGCACAACTACCGAAATTTGTCTCGACCACGCCCCCGGAATGGGTGCTAAGTGTGACAATACTGTACCTGGTGCTTGGGTAGGGTTTTCCCTTGTCACTTTTTGTTCCCGCTTTCTGTTCCAAGACAAGACACCATGTAGTAACAACTGTCACGCAACAAAACATTCATTTCTCTCAGAAAACTGTGTCCTTTTTTTATTTTGACTTTTCAGAATTGAAATATCAAAAAAGAATTTTTAAGCCCCTCCCCCCCAAAAAAGGAAAAACGAAGCTAGACAAATTCACTGTTTGCCACAGTACAAGACCGTGAGGTAACACTTGTCCATGGGAACACTGAAACAGGGACAAAACCACGTGATCGCGACCAATGCTGTCACGGTACAAAACTAGTCACGGAACAAAGAAGGACGTGAAGTAACCGCCTATGTCTCCATCGGGACTTCAAATGGAACAAACAAGAAAGCAAATGTTCAAAAATCAGTCCACTGAAAATATTTTGTTACTTCTCTAGGATTTCAAGCAGAAATCCTGCATTTCACGCCTAGAGCATTCAACAAGATGAACTATATTCCTCCTGAAAATTGGCTGCTCAGCTCCAGTTTAACATTATCCCCACATAAGGAACCATCAGACTGTCTCTGGGGAAAGGGAGGGGGGATAATAAAACTATGCAAATGAGGCAACTTCAAAGACATTTATTTCAATTTATTTTAATGCCAAGAGAAGCTCTGCTAACAGGCCTTATCAATGAATGTGAAGGGGTTGGCAGGGGGTTCTTTTAGCTTTTTAACATTCTTGGCCAGCATGATAAGTGTTACATTATGTTCATTGCGGATGCCCGAATCTATTTGAAATAGCCAAAGAAGACTAAAATGGTGAAACATCTCTGTTATGAAACAAGGCAGTTGATTTGGGATGCTGTTTAAGGCACAACTTGCGGGGAGGGCAGGGGAGAAGGGGAATTGCAGGGCAGCTTCCAGAATCATCCAGCCAGTGTAGTTACTGGTTATGCTGTTTAAGGACTTCTGGGAGTTGTGATCCGAACACACACATACATAATACTCCGCTTTTCCAGAATGTAATTGAGATTGACGTGCGCTCTGATCTGCAGAGAACATTTTCCTGGGAAGTTCCCATGCTTGTGCAACCAAAAAGGACACAAAGGGTGCATCTTTAACCCGTCTTTTCAGTGCCACCTGGGCAGTAGGACTTGCTAAACAAAATGTGTTGAAGGGGGTGGGTGGGAGGGAGGGCTGACATTCAGAATTTATACCCTTTGGCTCAACTGATCTCAAGGAAACCCTCCTGGAATAGTATAAAGTACATAGTTCCCCCCCCCAATTCCTTGCAGGGGCCTCTTTATTTCCTTTAATCCCTTTGGATAGAGTCCAAGCATGAATCTGGGACCAGTTATGAATGATATTAGGGTCGATCATAAGCGAGGGTTTTGCTGACATGTGGTCTGGCACCGATCTGCAAGAAACCTGAGACATTTGCTAAAACATTGAACTTGGGGAGCTGCTCAACTTCCCAGACGAGCCAAGATGAAAAGATAAAATCTTGGCCCACAAGCAGGAGGTTTTTGGTTGCATGGGTTTGGTTCGAGCCCAACACACTGTTCGGTAAAAATGAAAGGCTCAGTGGAAATGCAAAGAGGCAGGTGGCAGGTTGTGTATTTATGTTCGTGAATCCTGCCAAGTACAGTTGCTATGTTGTACCCAGTTCTTCCTCTCTGCTATTTGGCATATCGGAATGATTGTATAATTTTGTTTTCGGGACATTAACTGAGTCCATCCTGCTAAATAATGAGTAAGGTGATTAACATTTGAATCCTTTCCACCTCAATTTTGCTTAAAATGTTAACAGAATTAGGGAGTTGGCAATGCTGCATTGTGGAACAGACTCTTATACTGTACCTCTAACTGGCCTCACAATAAAGAAGCAGCTCACACTGGGATGTTGTGTGCCTCTGCACAATTTTTCATCATTGGTCTTCAGCGCTGGTGGTCAACAATGCTCTAGCATGGAATGACATTGTGACTGTGAGACATGCCCCCCTTCACTGTTTTGAATGTGTTTTGTCAGTATTGGTTTTGCTTTTACCATTTCTTAAGAACACAAGAACATAAGAAGAGCCATGCTGGATCAGGCCAAAAGTCCATCTAGTCCAGCTTCCTGTATCTCACAGTGGCTCCACCAAATGTGTCTGGGAGCACACAAGACTAGATAGCTGTCTCCTGATACCACTCCCCTGCATCTGGTCCTTGAAGTACCCAGGTTTAAAGCCTGGAGATATACATCTCCATAATGGTTTGTAACCTGGGACGGAATGGAAGAGAATATTTAAAACCCAGAAAGCTGAAGCATGGAGTTGGCATGGGGCTGGAGTCTTCAAGGAAGCAGTTGCATTGTGTGAAGCTGCTGAACAGCCAACCCTCCTCTGTCTCTTGCTTTGGAATATAATTATGATGCCTCTGAAACCATTGCATTTGCCTCTTTGGTTCGTGGATCTTTGTCCGTCTACTTCAGAAGTGGACTGCCCAGCAACGTAAATGACAACGTGAACCCTGGGGTACCAATTGGCATAATTAGGGTAGGGTCTGACCTGCGATACTGGACACAAAAATATGCTCCTAAAAGAGCAGAAGCCCCCCCCCATTGGCTTCTGCTGCTGCAAAGCTCCTAACTCTCTTGCTCCGACATGTAATGCTTCCTCCATCAGCCTTCCCAAGCAGGAAGACAAAACAAGTGAGGTGAGTACAGAGCCAATATGGTCATCACAGGCTAAGACGGAGGCATGGTTCCCCATATCCTCTCCCCATGCATTCCACTCTCTTGTGGTCATAACATAACCAATAGGGCAACAAAGTCATGGATGCGAAGTCTGCTACTTATGCTCTGCCAATTGGGGAACATGTTAAGAAAGCAGCAAATGACAGCAGACGAGCAGAGGCTCTGCCTTGAGTCTATCTGTTGCCAACCACCACTATTCAACTGGTCTGAATCTGCTCCCGTTCTTTTATTCTGCTCAATATGTGGGTGAATCAAGAAGAGAAAAAATCTGCCCCATCATGCAGGTGGTTTCAACCAACCCTATTCTTTGCTCCTGGCAAATGTGTAATAAAGGAACAAATCATCGGTATATGTTAAAGGGCAGAGGAAAGAGCTGGGCATCCCCCAGGTGAAACAAGATTGTGCCAGGTAGCTTATATTTCCTGTGGTATGCACACAGTTGTGAAGACTGTCAGTGATTTGAAGTGGGGAAATGAGAAATTGAAGGTAATGCAGTTGACTGAGCTGCTAATAGAGATGGGCACACAAAAAAAATCGTTCCGTTATTTGTTATTCGTTTTGTTACATAATGAAACGAATAACGAAAATTGTGATGAAATTGGAACGAACGGAACGGAACCACGAAAATTAGGTTTGTTACGTTTCATTTTCGTTAATGGCAACGTGCAATGAAATGAGATGTTTTGAAATGTTAAAAAACATCCTGAATATCCATAAAAACCCAGTGATAATTATTTATTTTGCCTGATAATACCTACCAGGGGGGTTGGGGTCCTTAAAACGTGCATTTATGTCTTTTCTCAGATCGCTGTATTTTTTTTCCGTTAAGGGGAGTTAGGGGACATCGACCCAAAATGGCTCCCAGATGCCTAATATTGATTTCTTGGATATTAAAACTCCCTGGACATCTGTAAAAACCCAGTGATAATTATTTGAAATTATTACCTACCAGGGGGTTGCGGTCCTTAAAACGTTTGTTTTTGTCTTTCTCCCATCACAATGTATTTTTTCTTTTCCCTTTGACACAAAATGGATTCCAGCCACAAGATGGATGCAAACCATGTTATGAGATCATGTAAATTCTTGGACAATTTCAACCAATAGCATGCCCAGGTTGCAGACTGGGTACATGTGGCAGCCACAGAGGGCATAAAAAGCTTTGGTAGTCCCCATTCTCCTTGCAGTCTGCGGTGGGAGTTAGGGTGGGATTGCTGTCTCTGCAACTTGTTATTTTAGGCCAGGCAGGCAGGTGTGTGTCTCTGTGTTCCTGCTGGCTGCAGCCTGTCTCTTAGGGGAGAGAAAGAAGAGATTTCTCTTGCAGCCTCCCTGTGTGCGTGCGTACCTCTCAGTGAGTACCCTCCCCTGCCCCGCAGTGCAGTCACTCTGCGGCTGCCTTATGCCCTGGGAAACGCCCACCACTGCCTTTGCAGCTTCCTTGCGTACCTAGTCTATACTATGTCTCTGCCAGCATCATTTTTTTTTTTAGTGTTTTCCCTCTGGTCTGGGGCGTTGGGGGACGTCTGCACGCGGAAATGCTTTAAGTCGCACAAAAACGGGTAAAACGAAAAACAAAAAATGAAAAAACGAAACAATTTGTTTTCAAAAAAATTCACGAAAAATGAAAACGAACCGAAACGGACCCACAACAAAAAATGAAAAACCGAAACGTGATTTTTTTCGATTCATGCCCATCTCTTGCTGCTAGCACCAAATGACAGCTGTACTCTCCAATAAAGCCCAAGATTTCCCTTGGACACTGCAAGCACTCAGTTGCTAGGGAAGGAACAGTATTAACCCCCCCCCCTTGCAGCCACCCTGATAAAGGCTGCAGAACTTTGTACAGAACTGGCCTTTTCAATTCATGTGATCTGTTTTAAGCCTGCGGGGTGTTAGGGTCACTGTCGGGTCACCTGTTTCTGAAGGGGGGGGTTAATGGCTTTACTTTTTAAATAAACCATAACTTGAAATTTCTTTGCCCAAACTTCCTGATGTTCAGCACAAAGGAAGACCAGGCTGTCTGATAGACCTGTGCTAAATCTGGTGCTGATCAGAAGCCCAGTGCAAAAGTTATAATTGTTGGCAGTGCCCTCATTTTCAGAATTGCCTTGCAGAATGTTGATTTGCTCTGCCAGCACAAGATCATTGCTGCAGTCTCATGTAGCAATAATAGGAAAATGCAGGATGATCAAACAGATGATTTCCCCCATCTGCAGTCTTGAAGTGGCCACTGTCCAGCAAAAGCCATGGCACATAATTCTACTTTTCACGTGGCTTAGCTCTCCGAGTGTCCGTCCCTCCCCCTGTTGCTGCATACAGAGAAAGTGTTTGCACACTCGAAAGCTCAGAGCAGGCATAACATGGAAAGTTCACGGGGGGGGGGGATGCAGTTGTTCAAGCCCACATGTGGAAGAAGTAGAGCATGCTGTACTTTTTGCTTCCTTTCAATAATACTTCATCACGACCCTCAGGATATTATCTCACTCAGGGGCCCAAGGAGCAGGACAAAAGAACATCCACCTCAGAAATCTCTTTAAAGTTCACATTTGGCAGGGAATAATCTCCACCATTAATTTGTGCTCAGGGTGTGGGCTTTCAAAGATAAGCCAAGCTCTAAGCCAAAGCAAATGGCTTTATGTGGCAAGAATTCAGCCCAGCGAAAGCAGCTTCAGCAAAGAAATGTTTAATGAGAGGAGAGCTTTTCGGATGTGGTGTTTGTCGCTCCTTCCCTCATGCCAGAAGGCAAGGCCCTGGATTTAGAGCTGTTTTGAGGAGCTGTGGTTTTGGCTGAGCCCTTGAATTAGCAGTCTGTGAAATTCTTACCCTTTCTGTACACCTGTCACAAGTCATAAATATAATAATAATAAAGACAACATTGTTGTTTCACCCTGTTCCCTTCCCTACCCCCTGTGTGTGGATGTGTAAGTTTCAAAAAGTAAGACACAAAGCTTTGCATGAAGAGGAAGGAAGGAAAGGGGGGGGGGACTCTTCAGGCCTTAAAAACTGATTCCACTGCAATGCCTGAAAAAACAGCGGCAACATTGCTAGAAGGGATTCTCCAAATAGCAATAAATGGCCTCAGAATGTGTGAGATCTTTGGTTTTTTCGACCATCGTATGATACAGCCTCTAGGCATATTTGACAGGAGGCTATAGTGAGAGACGTTTTAGATTTGAATGTTAATGCTTCCAACCCAATCCCATTTTCCAGGACTGTCAGATTTACTTTAAAAAAATCTTCTGACTCTTGCCAGAAAGCTGAACAACCACTTCACATTTCCATCCTTCTCCTTTAAACAAATCTAAACATGCTGCCCTGCCATTTCTGCTGCAAACAGGGAAGAAGACTTGGTTTCCATGGGACCAATTTCTGTCTTTTCTACTCTTCACAAAGTCAACAGATACAGGGAAGGATAAGTCCTTCAAAAAAACCTCATTATAATAAAAAGAATAGCCCCACTCTGCCATTTTGGGGTGAGATGCCCCTAGTTGAACCCCTGGGGCATCATAGACCCAATCATCAAGACTTAGATTTAGACCAGTGGTTCTCAACCTGTGGGTCCCCAGATGTTCCTTGACTGCAACTCCCAGAAACCCCTTCCAGCACAGCGGGTGGTGGAGGCTTCTTGGCTTTGCAGTCCAAGAACATCTGGGGACCCACAGGTTGAGAACCGCTGGTCTAGAGAGAACCGGGGTTGGATGTGGAAAGCGCTTTCCCCAGAATCAGAGCTGCCAACCAGAGGTCCATGCTGTGATGTTCAATTTCCCAGAGTGGCAGGAGAACAAGCAGCCACAGCTTCTCCTCTTATTGTTACACAAGTCCTACTTAGCAATTCTCACACGCCATCTCCCGTAACCGCTGGTGTGCCACACCTGGCGTCTTGTTCATTTCAGCTGGCAAAGGAAGGGTGAACAAGCCTTTGAAGCTCTACCACGAACTCTAACGGCTGGAAATGTCTTAGTGTGTTTTTAATTAAATGATTGTCAAGATTCTGCGGATGCTGCAATTCGTGCTAGATAACAGGGTTTGTGTTTACATAGAGGCATGTGTGGTTTTCCACTTCCAGGCACCACTAATAGCTTCTCTGACTGTTCCAGCTTCTCTTATCTGGGGTGGTCCCTCGTCCCCTTATCCATCCATTCAATGCTCAACCATTAAAGAAGGGCACAAAAAAGACTCAGACATTCTGAGATACAAACCACTTCCAGACATATGCACAACCCCCATGACCCCAGTTTGCACCTGTGACCTGAGAATTGGGCATACAGACATTCTGATCCCCTTTGTCCAATGCCTCTGACGTGATGTGTCAGTTTTTGGCTCACTACTACCTGGCTGGGTAGCACAGTGAATTAATTGCCGGGCTGCAGTTCATTGAGGGGCAAGAAGTAGCATATTGTTCTAGAATAGGAATGGGCACAAAACAGAAAACTACCATTTCATTTCATTTCATTTAGTTGCTCATTGCATGGCATTAATTACAAAACAAAATGAGCAACAAAACACCCAGCTGGTGGACAGCTTAGGGGATGGAGAGAGGGGGCTGCAGCTTTAGGAGTAAAGTCAGACCCCTCTGCAGAACCCCAGCTGTCAAAACCAGCTGGATGGTGGTGGCTCAGAAGAGAGCCAGTGGAGGCATTTGAATTGGGTATGGCACCAGTGAGGGTGCTGGGGTGCCCAAAATTCAAAAGCCTCCCCTCCATGACTCTCCAGTCTATGGTTCTTCTGATCCAGGCAAGGGTCCCCCAACCCTCACCTGGATCAGAAGAACCCAAAAACCAAAGCCGCCACCACCACTCCTTCACCCGGGCAAATGAGGGATGGCGGCATCTTTGTTTCTGGCTCTCTGGTTCTCCTGGCTTGTCTGGCTCAGAAGAACCAGAGAGCAATTTTTGATTCTGATGCACCAAAAGGAGCTCTCAGACCCCTTTTGCTGCTTCAGAATTCCAGGGAATCCCCTTGGATTCTGAAAAAAGCCTCCCAACCACCACAATGGCTCACTATTGCTGCAAGCTATTGCTGCAAGCTATTTAAAAAACCTTCTAGCCAACCACTCTTTGTGGTGGGCTGGGGGCTTTTTAAAATGCCCCCCCGCCCCAGTGAGAACACTGGTGGCAGGACATTTTAAAAAGCCTCCAGCCCACCAACCCGCTTTTGATCTTCAGAGCCCTTAAGATCAAGAAAGTGCTGGTGGGCTGGAGGCTTTTGAATCCCCGACTGCAGCAGCGAGAGTGCTGGTGTGGTGGAGGATTCAAAAGTCTCCAGCCCTGCCACCCCTTCCTACCAGGGGGATATTTTGGAGACGGAGTGCTATGGGCAGTGGGGGCACTGCCCATAGCACTCCCTGTTCAAACCCCCTGGAAGGAAGGGGCAGCAGGGGATAAAGGAGCAATCAGGCAGCGATTTTACTGGCTGGCTACTCTGTTTTCCCTAGCCGCCTGCCTCCTAGCTGGGATTTTTTGACAGCTCGAGCTGTCAAAAAAAAAAACAGCTGGAAGGCAGTGGCCAGCAAGAACCTAGCAGGGAAACTGCTGGCGGATCTCGCTGCTGAAGCAAGAAATGGTGGCGGTTCCCCGGTTCGGTTCCTCCCGAACTGAAAATATCATTTTGTTTTGTTTTGGATGACATGCTGTCTGCCGTTTTGTTTCATTTCGAAACGGTTTGAAACCTTTCAGAATGACAAAACAGTGTATCTTTTTTTGTAAGGCGGCAACCCCTGTTCTGGAACACAAATGGGCTGCCTAATAGGTAAGGCAAGGCAAGGAAAAGCAACATGCTCCACGGCTCCAACAAAATGGCCTCATGCAACAGTTCAAAGAGAATACTATTTCAGAATCAGTATCGTTTGATAAACTAGGGTGAGCAACAAAGAGCCTTTTCACACAACCCCTAAACTCCGCGGCAAATGGCTCCCAGCTCCGGAGCTTAAAATTGTTTCCCCACCAGCTCCGGAGTTTACAGAAAATTAAGTGCGACCATGCCCACCTAAGCGTGCCCCAGCGCACTTTTCAAGTACTTGCTCTCCAGGGCTGAAGAATTCCTGATGCAGATGTAATTTAAGAGTGCTGGGCTCTCCTCGCTTCTGTTTGTTGTTTTTTGGTCCCCCGCCCCTTTAAGAGCTACTTAAGAGAATGGAATGCTGCGGGGGCAAGAGCGAGACGGCAGAATGGAGGTGAGCCACGTTCTTTTCTTCCTTTTTTTCCTCCCTCCCCTCACGCAGCCAGCAGCCAGGAATGCGGAGGGGGTGGGAACACAGGAACAGCGACAAGCCCCCAAGATCTCTTGTCCGAATTTAAGTGGCCAGTGGATCTTAGGGGTCGTGTGAAAAGGCTCAAAGAAATGAAAAGGTGAAAGTGGTGGAAAACACAAGGCTGCCTAACCAGCAGTGCAAATCTTTCAGTTGGCCCTAAAACTCTACAAAATGGCTGCAGCACCAGTGGCAACTGGCAAGATAATATTTAGAGCCACCCAGAGATCTCTGGGCCCTCCATAGCATCTCTGGGGCTGAACTGCCCAGGGCAGTTCTTGGGCTTCAGTAGGAGTGTCATCTTTCAGTCATTCTTTAGTGCCAAGAACAAAGTAGACCAACAGTTTCCATTTCCATTTCTCACATTCTCATTTCAAATTTATATGGACCATCTCTATAATTCCAGAAAGGCCAAGTGAGGTAAGGAGGATCTACTGGAGTATTCCTTTGCATCATAGGTAAACAGAGGCTGCTTGCTTCACTTCATTGGCCAAAATCCTGTTGTGTAATGCAAGCAAAGCCATAAATTTCAGTCTGTTCCTTCCTGGCAAATAAAAAGCCCTCGCTAGTTTTCACCCACACATCAGCATGCATACATCCCACACAGGCACACCAAGAATCACAAAAAGGAATCTTTGTTTACCAGCAAGGAAGGGACTGAAACTTACAACTTGGTTCACAATATCAACCGGATTTACAATCAGCTTCATCCTTACCAATTTAGAACTGTAGTGTTGGAAGGGCTCCTGTGTACCATCAAGTCCAGCTATAGTGTGGAACTGAACTCCCCAGTTAAACCACTGAGCTATCCATCAGTTCTTTGGCCACTGGTGCCTCAGAACCCAACAGTTGCCTCAGCCCATGTTTACACATTTGTTTTGAAGGCACTGTACCTCTGTAATTTTTAATATGAACGAAACACAACATATTGCATATTGTTTCTCATTTGAAAGCTAATGTGGCGGTGTAGTGGAGAGAGTGTCAGACTCAGAACAAGACTCAGCAGATCTGAGAAGAAATGCCAGGTTGTTCATGGAAATGCACTGGGGGGATTGACAATATCACTGAAGGTAAGTGTGATCTTGAACATCTTACATATCTTAAAAACACCAGTAGGGGCATCACAGATGTGATTTAACAGTGTCTAAAAATGGAAACTAGAGATGGGCAAAAACCTCAGTTTGGATGTTTGTGCTGGTTTGTATGTTCCCTCACCTGCCGTGGCAAAATCCCCCACTCACCAGCTGGAGCACGCTCCTCCCTTCCTTCTCTTTGGCTTTCGACCAGTCTCCAGCAGAGGTACGGGCTTCCTTGTCCTGTCTCCTTGGCTGATTGTCTACTCAGATAAGAAAGGACAGGCTGTGCTCCTGCTGGGGATTGGTCAAAACACTTAATAGGAGGATGAGAGTGGGCTCTGAGTGGTAGAGTGGGTCACTGGCTGGGGAGGTGGGGAAGGGAATGTACATCACCCAACACCGTACCCTCTTCTAATAAAAGCAAAGCTTTCAAACTTCCCTATGTCTCCACTTTCTGACACCTGATGGAACCCAAAGGCCTGGCTCAGTGGATGGTCCAAACTCATAGGCAAGCGTTGTGGATGGGCTGTCCTGTGCTGGTGGCCTTGATTCCAAGGAGCCAAGCTTTGGGGGCATGACTGGCTGTGGGGGCTAAGACTTCTTGGCGCAGCATAAATGGAACTCTTCCAATGGAGCAGGACACCACTACTCCTAGTCTTTTGCTGCCTGAGGTGGGAACTACAATCTACTTAATGGGAGGTATCACCTTGATTACCAAGCACTTTAATCATTACGTAAGGCACAAACCCCACCCACCCCACCACCAAAAAACCACACAGAGGAAATATGTTCAGACTTGTTCTCCATTAGGTCTTCCCCATAGCAGGAGGCTTTGCACTTCTTGTTCAGAGGACCTAAAACAGAAAAAAAAAGTGAGAGAATATTCCCCCCCCCTTTTGTGGCAACTTTTGAGTCAGATGGGAGCAGCCCGATTAGTCACGTATTGTGCAGTGCACTCAGCAGGCTGATTTGCAGCAATATACAAAAATTAAACCGAGCCGAGGCTGTTAAGAGGGGATAAAAAATGCCAGAGTGATAATGCATCATAGAACACTGTCACAATGAATGAAGTACATGAGCAATTAAGAGACAGAGAGCGATGCTTTGTGCTACAAAGCCGGGTAATTTACCTCCCCCTGCCTCCTTTTTTAAAATTGTCTTCTATCTTAGTCAGACTCCAAAGCAAAAGCTCAAACTAATCTCAGAGCTGAGGGACTTTAAAGACTATAGGGGGGATCACCAGTTGAAAGTGTTTCCCGCACCTATCACCACCACCATTACCACCACCCAGTCTCCATGTTTCTGCCAACTACACTAGCAGAATCCTGTGCACTTACATGAACATGTGTGAACAATCACATAGATTTTCTCAACTAGAGATGGGCACGAAATGAATTTTTTTTGTTTCATTATTCATTATTCATTTTGTTACATAACGAAACGAATAACGACCCTAGGAGCAAATTTAACACGAACTGAACTGAACTGAGAAAAATTGGTTCGGTTCGGTTTGTTTCGTTAATAGAGGGGCGGAGATGTCTCCTACCTGGTGCTGGTCCGGAGGTCCTTTTGCGCCAAGCTGCATGGAGGGAGCACACACCTCGTCAGTGCCATCGAGGGACGTGGTGGGCTCGAGCCTCAGCCCAGCCCCAGGAGGAGAGATAAGCAGGCCGCGTTTATGCGGCCAGAGCAGCACGGTTTCGAAGCTGCCCCCTTGCACCTCCCTCCCATTGCCAGTTATCGTGGCGCCAATCAGGAGGGGAGATAAGGAGGCCACACTTAGGTGGTCAGAGCAGCGTGGCTTCAAAGCCACTGCCCTTGTGCCTCCCTCCCATGGCCCGTTATCGCGGGGCCAATTGGGAGGGAAGATAAGAAGGCCGCACTTAGGTGGCCAGAACAGTGCGGCTTCAAAGCCGCCGCCCATTGCAACTCTGTCCCATGGCCCGTTATCGCGGGGCCAACCAGGAGGGGAGATAAGGAGGCCACACTTAGGCTGTCAGAGCAGCATGGCTTCTAAGCTGCTGCCCCCTTGCACCTCCCTCCCATGGCCCATTATCGCGGGGCCGATTGGGAGGGGAGATAAGGAGGCCGCACTTAGGCAGCCAGAGCAGCATGGCTCTCATGCCGCTCCTCCTCTTTATTCCTCCCACGCCCGTTCATAGGCACCCCCAGGGGCCACACAGTGGGCACTGGGGAAAAAGCGGGTAAAAACAAATCATGAAGTAACAAAACAACAAAATGAATTTATCATGAAAATTCACAAAAATTGAAATGAAATGAACCAAACTCCTTAACAAAATGAAACAAAACACCATTTTAATTCGTGCCCATCTCTATTCTCAACCTATTTATTTATTTATTTATTTATTTATTTATTTATTTATTTATTTATT
>JAHTLZ010000129.1:95754124-95773001 GCA_023846285.1 Phrynocephalus versicolor
AGATAGATAGATAGATAGATAGATAGATAGATAGATAGATAGATAGATAGATAGATAGATAGATAGATAGATAGATAGATATTAACTGATTGATGTTGTTGTTGTTAACCACCCAGAGTTCCTTCAGGAAGACGGGTGGTATAGAAATAAATAAATAAATATCAGTGTACTGATGACATGAAACCCCGTACCTCATGACAACTTCCCCCCAGTGGACTCATATAGATGTTAAAGAGCATGGGAGAGATGACCCTCCCCCACAATTGAGGGACCAAGGGGTGGAAGTCATCTCCTCCAGCTGTACTCTCTGGGGACGGTCCTCCAAGAAAAAACAAAAACACTCCAAAGCAGTGCCTCCGATCCCGAACTCAGAAAGCCTCCCCAGGTGGATACTGTGGTCAATGGTATCAAAACCTGCTGAGAGATCAAGGAGAACCAACAAGGACAATTTGCCCCTGTCAGCTTCCCTCAACAGGTCATCAGGCAGGGTGACTAATGCCAGTTCTGTACCATTGTGTAACCTGAACCCCAACTGGAATGGATCAAGGGCGTCAGTTTCATCCAATAGCCCCTGACGCTGGCCTGCCACCACCCTCTTGACTACCTTGGTAATAAATGGAACATTGGCGACAGGCCTATAACTGCCAATTTGGTCTGCCTCCAGATTTACTTTCTTCCAAATGGGTCTAATGAGAGTATCCTTGAGGGCAGGAGGAAGCCTGCCCCTGCGGAGAGACCCATTAATTATTGCAGTGGCCCATTTGGTAGTCACTTGCCTGACAGCTTTTATAATCCAGACAGGGCTAGAGTCAAGAGAGGAGGTGGTTGCATGACGGCGATCAAAGGCCTTGTCCACTTCAAGCAACATCACAAGTTGAAAGTCAGAAAGACAAACCAGGTAAGGCATTGCAATGGATGTCTCTGCTCTATCTACTGATTCTCTAACCGGAGATCCAGGTCTCGGCTGATGATTTTATTAATGATGCCAACAAGTTGCCCGCAGGACGGGGGGGGGGGGGGCTATCACTGCAACCAACCCCGGATAGATTGCAGACTATATGAAACAATTCAGCCTGATGGTTTTGTGCTTCACTTATCCGGACAGCGAAGTAAGATATTCTTGAATCCTGAATCCTAGTGGAGTAAATAGTCAACGTGATCTTGACAGCAATTAAATTATAATCTGTCGGGTTCCGCCTCCAAATGCTATCACCAGGTTCTTTTTCCTATGATCTTTTGTTGCACAGGTTCTGAAACTGGTGTGCAACTGGTAATGCAGCGTGTCTCTACCCATTGGTAGGTGATAAGCCAAACACAGAGAAAATCCACTAGATGGTCCTACAGCCCAAAATCTGATCCACAATGGCTGGCCAAATGTCTCAGCAAAATTTTAGTTTTCGTTTTCATTTTTTCATTTCATTTCGTAACGAAAACAAAAACGAATTTTTTTTCAGAAGCAAAACGACAACGGAAACGAAACGAAAAAATTTGCCATGTTTTTCGTTTTCGTTACGGCAGACACGTTGCATTGAAAAGAATGCTAACGAAACGAAAAAATTTGTTTTCGTTTTTGTTTTTTGTTTCGTTTTGTAATGAAAACAAAAATGAAAAATGTGCAAAAAAAACCCCAAAAACGAAAACGAACCGAAACGGACCCCTAAACGACAAACGAAAAATGAAAAATCTTTTTTTTTAGTCGTGCCCATCTCTAATTACAAGCAAGGAAATGAAAGCAGTATGACTTTCTGACAATTGTTATACCTGGCTCTGTATAGAATGCTAAGATTCTATACAGGATAGTGCTGGCTGGCGAGTAATTTGGGTATCTGCATCTCCTGGGGGTAGAGTCAGCCTGTATGGCCTTGGGCAAGCTGCACAGTTCTAGAATGACCCCAGAAGAAGGAAATAGTAAAACACATGTGTATTCTTTACCTGGGAAGCCCTGAAAAGGGTCATCATAAGCCAAAATTGAGTTGATGGCACAGGGAAGTGCCCCCTCCCAGCATTGTCCAATTTGGACTGCCTGCTGGAACCTTATGAGGATAGATCTAATCCTTTTTCTTTCCCATTGAGAGCACAATCCATCTAAACTTCCTGTCCATAGCAGGCTCTTTGTTGTTGCACACCTGCCTAAATATAAGGGTCTTTGCTTGCTACTAGGGCAACCAAGATGGAGTCATTGTGGCCTCCTTTGAGCCCCAAAGCCTGCAAATAGCCAGACAGAAGGCCCCATTTCAAGTCCTCACTAAATTAGCTTGAAGAAGTGGTGAGATTGAGAGAAAATATGTTCTTACGGATCTCAAGCTCAGGCAATCTTGTGTTGGAGAATTCAGTCTTTTAGAGGGCTTAGGTCAGGTATGCTTTGGCCTTTATGGCAGAAATCCTTTTGCTTGGTATAGCAAGTCACTGCTGGAGTAGACCCATTGAACCTTGAAGGATTTGGTGAGCCAACTGTTCCATAGGCTCCATAGGCTCCACTGATTTAATCAGCTTACTGTAGCTGTGGCTTACTACACTAAGCGACAAGATCTCAACCTCTAATTATAAGCAGCACTTTGAACGGTGTCCAAAACCGGATGGGAGCTCTTGAAGGGAGGAGTTAAACGTCCCCTTTAAGTGACCCAGATCAGTAGTCCTATTTATTTCCAGCTGTAAGTGCCATGAATAATAACGGGTGACTTTTAACACTGTGGCTGACAAAAAGAATTCATTTCCTTCTAGTTGCTGAAAAGACTGCAACTAAATTTGAAGGGAACAGAGATGCCTAAGAAGGGGTAGATAATAGCATTACAATCCCTGCTCGTGAAAATGCCCTTGCGCATCGCAACTCTGTGTGAACTTTTCCTCCATTACACCCCAGCCAATCAGATAACAACAGGACACCCTATAGAGGACCTTCTGTAGACCACCAACTGACTCCTTCTGTAGACTACCATCTGAGAACCCTCTTCTATATTTAGAGGTAGGGGCACTCCCTAGCAATTGAAGCAACGGACTGATTGACACTTTTCCAGCAATGGAACTTGGAAATGCAACATCTTAAGTACAATAATGAGGGGGAGGGAATCTGGGCTGTCCTCTTTCTGAACATGCTATTCTATGCTCCCCCAGGTAGCTGAAGAGAATATTGCTAATAAGTCACCATATCTCCACACAACTCCTTGGATGGGTTGCCCCATGCTGGCCTCCCTTCATTAATCACCGTTACCCTGCTGCTAATGTTCCCCCAGGAAGTTCTGTGGTTCATAAATAAATTACTTCCCATGAATTTGTTTCTTTTAAAACAAACCTCAGCAAATATAGACCACAAAAATGGCACAGTACAAAAACACAGCGAAGAATTAGGGCTACCCAGTGACTAAATATTGTAGGGGAGAGTGATTAATCATCTCGCCTGTGTCTGATTAACATGAGGACTGAATTTGCATGATACCAAATCCTTGGTGGCTGCTTTCTTTGAAGATACGAGAATCATAAGAAGACAACAAAAGCTACTACTCCAAAGCGTCTGTCTCATTTTATACGCAATGGAACATGGAGACTTCCGTTTGTGTTCCACGTGGGTCCCTCACAGACTTTCACTATGCGTTCCAAAGCAAGTTGCTACTTTTCAACTGCCATTCTTCTGTCTGGAAGAGAGGAATGTTAGAGATACATGTCACATGGGTTCTGTGTAAATATAATTATTTAGACTGCTTTTAAACAAAATGCTTTTGAAAGACAACTCGTTCTCCAGGTGCAAATGAGATTGCATCTAAAATGCATCTGAGTATTGGGACTGGACTGACTTAATGTAAATAAGACAAGGCCTGAACTAGAGATAGGCATAATAGTTCATGCTTCAGATGTACAGGTGCTCTGCGAAAGCCCTAGTTTCTCTCCCCTGCCTCTTCTGGGGAGCACGCATTCAGAGGCAGCATTCCAGGCTTTCCTGCCCTACCTCCTAATCTGAGTGGCAGAGTTGTAGCCAGGATTGGGAGTGCCCGGGAACAAAGTTCATTTTTGCACCCTTCCTGCCACCGCCCCACACATTGCACCCACCCAGCAACGGGGGGAGTCGAATCCTGTGGGCATGGGGTGGGTTGTGTGCATGGGCATGCATGGGCATGGGCAGATGGGTGGATGGGTGGGTGGGAGTGTGTTGTGTATGTGTGCGCGCGTGCCTTACACATCTCCCACCAAGGTGAGGAAGAGGAGGAGCAGGGTGCCGCAGCCGCAGCACTCCTGCCTGCCTGCCTGCTTGTCCGCTTGCCTGGCGCACGGTGGCAGAGGCGGCGGAGGGGGTGCCATCACCAAGCCTTAGGGGAAAGGAGGACTGCTGGGGGTGGGGGGGTTACGGATTCCTCCTCCTGCTCCCCTCCAGGCACCCTCAGATTGCTGCACCCAGGGCAGAGGTACCCTTCTACCCCCGATACAACCCTGCTGAGTGGGAACTGGAGGAAGTGGGACAGGGAAACAGGTGCACCTGCAGAACACTTATGCAGCTGAACCAGTGGTTCACACAAAGGGCTATCTACTGGGATGGTGTATACTATGCAGCACCATCAACTTTGGAAATGTAGTGGACCTTGAGATTGTAGGCAAAGCTCCTACCAGACTTCCTTCCTTCCTTCTGCCTCTCCTGAAGTTCTTCTCAGGGAAACATACATGTTAAGGATGTAGAAGCTGCATGTTTGGCACTAACCCACTCTGAAGCATAGACAGGCACCAGCAGCGAGAAAAATAATGGTTCTGCAAACAACAGTTGTTGGACTGCAGTTCTCAGAAGCCTTCACCACCAGATGTGCTGGCCAGGGTTTCTGGGAACTATAGTCCAAGAATATTTGGTGGGAGAACCACTGATCTAACCAAGCAAAGCCTGCACAATACATTCAGTCATCTACTTCACATTCACATTCACATTCACATTCACAGGCGCACGCGCACACACACACACACAGAGAGAGAGAGAGAGAGAGAGAGAGAGATCCCAAGAAGATCTGCCCAGATCACTCATGGCTGTAACCATTGGCAATAAGAAATTTATAATTCATCATATATTATAGTATAGTATAAAGCAGGCATGTCCAAACTTTGGCCCTCCTGATGTTTTGGACCACAACTCCCAGAATTCTAAGCTTAGATTGACAGTGGCAAAGGACTGTGGGAGGTGTGGTCCAAAACATCTGGAGGGCCGAAGTTTGGTCATGTTTGGTATAAAGGCTCTTAAAGCTTATATGTATTTGTACAGGAAGATGTGTGTTAAGAGGGCCTTTCTGGAAAATTACAGAGGCCTCTTGGAGTAACTTCCCTTCGCTGACCACAAACAATCTCTTCTTCTCATAAGTTTGCTATATTGGAAAATAACTGTTTTCTGCTTTCTTAACTAAGAATGTGTGCAAGAGAAAATATTTCAGGTAATGAGGAAGTTTGTTAACTGAGAACCATCTAACTATCACATGGACAGTCTGGGAATGATAACATGTCCTAATTCTAACAGGGTATAAGAAGGCTGGGGTCTGTCATGAATATTGTCCTTCTGAACAGAAGCGCCCGAATGTACATTCGCAAATAAAATCTTTCTCAGAGCCTGACAACCAAGTGTCAGCCTATCTGTCAATCTGTCTTTGAAGCCTGCAAAGGCTCAACCCATTGCAATCTAGAATTGTTTGTGGGTGACAGGGTAGCCAAGCAGGATATTTGAAAGTCCCAACCCCAAGGGAGGCCTGAAAAGCTGTGACAAGGGGTAGGGCCTTCTCGGTGGTTGCTCCCCATTTATGGAATCATCCACCACCAGAAATTCACCTGGCACCCTCACTTCAAACCTTTAAAAAACTATTGAAAGCATAGTTTTACAGAATACCCTTGCCTGACTTCTTCAACATATAGCCAAACGCTATCCTTCTTTTACCGTGTATCTTTAATTTTGTTGTTGTTATTTGTGCAATTATTTGGTTATTTCTTTTTCTATTTTATTTTATATTATTTGGTTATACTTTGTTTCATTGTGTTGTATGTATTTTTGTTATTTAACTCTGTTACTCTTATGTTGAGATTTTATGTCGTAAACTGCCCGGTGCAGTCCTATGGCTAGATTGACGATATAAAAGTCAAATAATAAATAAATAAATAATGAAGGTTCAGCCTAGCTGCTGACTGAAAAAAAAGGAAGAAAATCCAAGCCTATAGGTTCTCCATATTCCCCTTGCCATGCCTGAATGCAGGGCAGCTTGGTCAGGTGGCTGGAAAATATATAGAATCTGTTGATGTGAATCCCCCAAAAGTTTCCTGAAGTTTTGGCTTTTACTAATAGTTCAGCTATCAAGTTCCCTCTGGCATTTTGTATTTTGCTACAGTGATTTTGTTCAGATCTCAGCCTTTTAAACTCTGGAAATGTCATGCAAATCTCAGGAAAGTGTAAGAGCACTGTAGCCTGGGTGCAACCAGTGACTTCTTGAAGTACTACATAACTGCCCCAGTGCAGTCCAAATAAAGAAAACGATGGCCTTGCACTTGCAAGTAGAGATGGGCACGACTTAGCGGTATTTTCGTTTT
Source organism: Phrynocephalus versicolor (assembly GCA_023846285.1). Taxonomy (NCBI): domain Eukaryota; kingdom Metazoa; phylum Chordata; class Lepidosauria; order Squamata; family Agamidae; genus Phrynocephalus; species Phrynocephalus versicolor. The sequence goes on from JAHTLZ010000129.1 coordinate 95,760,659, forward strand.
CGTTTTCATTTTTTCATTTTCGTTACGTAACGAAACGAAAACAAAAAACGGTTCAAAAATGGACCGAAAACGGAAATGAAACGACTAATTTTGAGCCAATTTTCATTTTTCGTTACTGGAAAAACACATAATGGAGCTAAATGGGGAGAAATGAAAAAATTTTCGTTTTCGTTTTTGTTTTTTCGGTTTTGTTACGTAACGAAACGAAAACAAAAAATTTTGAAATTAGCTCACGAAAACGGAAACAAAACGAAACGGACCCTAGCCAAAAACGAAAACGAAAACGAAAAATTTTTTCTGAGTCGTGCCCATCTCTACTTGCAAGAGCTGAGAAAGGGTGTTAACGACAGGATATTTTGGAGGTCACTCATTCATAGAATTGCCATGCACTGGAGGCAAACGTGGCAGCACACTGCAGCAACAGAAGGTTCAGACACCCCTGCTTTGTCATTTTTGGTTCATTCTCTTCATTGTCAATACAAGTCATTGAACCAAGGATCTCCCCCCCCCCCATAATAGGTATGCATTTTCCCAGTAAGCTTTGTTCTTTCCCCAAGTTTTCGGAGAGCTCACCATGTAATCAAACTATTGATGATGCTGGGGGTGCTCAAGGATTGAAAGAGATGCTTTACTTGGGGGAGGGGATTGATAAGGGATAGCAGATGTTGACTTGCACAGATTTAGTTTCTTCAAGTTGAAAAGCAATTTAAATCCAGCAGGATAGGAAGCATGGAATGTATGGTTCTGGTGGAGACAGAACAGATGTATCCTCTCTTGAATATGTAAAATATGTGTGCTTGTGGGTAGCTGAGACTCCACTTAGATTCTGGGACAATTTTTTGCTTTTTAACAAATGCATAAATAGCTACACTTAGAAATTACCATACGTTTATTTATTTATTTATTTATTTATTTATTTATTTATTTATTTATTTATTTATTTACGGTCAATGACCAAACTAGACAGATACAGCAACAAAATACATAATAACATCAATGTGTATTTCCATGATAATATTTAATACATAAAATTGATAAATAAAGGTACGGGTTAAAATTTAGCAGTCATTAAGACATGAGTATTATCTTTCTTTATCTCCATTTATAATCTGATTATAATTAAATAAATAAATAAATAAATAAATAAATAAATAAATAAATAAATATTGTCCAGTTCGAAGTTTATAACTTGACTGCAAAAAGAAGGACATTGTTAAGGAATGGGGGATCTAAAACTAGGACCAGAAAGAACTGTTAGGTAGATGTACTGTAGACTAAACAAGCTGAATACATATCAAATTGGTCAAAACTGAGAGGCTGGATGAGGACGCACCAGGAAAACTAAAGTTGTTGTCTCCAGCTTGGAGCACCTTCTTGGGAATAACGGCCACCCACTTATTTTCTCTTGTACGTTCTCTGTCCTATCTTCTTGTGGATATTGAATTTTTCTTATAATGCCTTTGCCAATTCCTGTTGAAACTGTTCTTTTAAATAAACTTTTAAAACCTAACTGGACTTCTTGTATGTGAAAAGTTCTTACAGGGTGAGGTCATGTTGGTGGCTTCATAAATGGAAGAAACACCCTAAGGCCACTGACACCATAAGAACACTGATCAAGTTCTTCAGGCAAGTTCTAAATATTATCTGGAACCTGGTTCCAAATATATCTTCCATAAACCACATACTGCCTCCAGCTGAGTACCCGACAATTTAAAAATTGAGTAAAATGAAGCTATGCCAGTAGACACAGAGCCTGTTCACATTGAACATTTATTCAACTTTTCTTGTACCAATAATACTGATATTGCCTCCCTCTGTCTTCATAATAAAAGAATGGAACTAGTGTCAACAGAGCCAAAATAGGACAAACCCCCTTGATTTCTAGTTTCCTGATTTGCTCCAGTGTAGGTTTTTTTTTTGTGTGTGGACCCTGGAATGGTCCTTGTTCTGTGCTGATCCAAGAGCTTTGTGTTTGGTGTCATTTGATGACATTTCCTTACAGACATTTTTCTGCTGGCCAGGCAATATTCCTGATAATCTGGATTCAGAGTACTTTGGGGGAGTCTCACTTCAATTTGGACATCTCTCAAATCTAATCAAATAATTCCAATTCAGTTCAGGATTTGGGATTTCACTGAGTCGAACATCCATCTCTACTCTGGACTAAAACAACTTAGATTCTGTTCCGTGATCATATCTGAATAATTTCAGAAAATTGTTTTCCTGTCTTCTCATCTTTTCTCTTTGTCACTTTATTCTAAGACTGGGGTCCAAAACATCTCAAATCAGAGTTTAGAAACAACAGAATTAAAATGTCTTGAATTGTAAATATCCTGAAGTTACAAATATTAAAATAAAAATAGATTTTATTATTAAAATTAATTTACTCTTTAAAATCTTTTTTAAAGCACTAGTTTGCTTGCAAAGAGAGATCTATCAGCTAAAATTATGTGGTTTGAGGTGATTAATTAATTTTAAAAATTGGCAAAAAGGGGAATAGGCAGAAAACAAACCTGGCTACTTTTGGTGAAGAATTTTGGAGCTTGTTGTTTCTGGCAGCCTCATTCAAAGTCCTACTAAATTAGATGGGTGACAATACAGAGAAATACCTCTCATTTTGTGGCCATCTCATAGCTTCTAGTGGACGCCCAGACTGTGATGTAATGAATTGGTTTTACTTTTAAAATCTTCCTCTTTTTAAAAAAAACATGAGCAAGCATCAACAGTTTTGTCTATTCGCTGATACATCTCTTTACAGTTTAGAACATACACTTGTACTTGAACACAACTCCCACTATGAGCCTGCCTAAGCATCAAAATAAAAAGGGGGTGGCTTTTTTCTCAATTCCATCAGAGCCTTCTCTGTCACTGCTCCCAGACTCTGGAACTCCCTCCCACGGGAAGCCAGGCTGGTCCCATCTTTGCTGTCCTTCTGGAAGAAAGAGGATAGCAGGAAATTCAGGCTGGATTCTCCTCAATGACTGGTGGTCTGAGGTTTTTTTTTAAATGGATCGCCATGCTCTGTTATTTTAAATGTGTTTTAGTATTAATTTTATTTACCATTTTTAGCATAATATATGTTTAATTCTTTTTCAGATATCCATATACTTACTATAGTTAGCTAGTAAATATTGTCTTTTTTAGTGGTGTAAGTCACCTTGGGCTCTTCTTAAGGAGAAAGGTAAGATAAAAAAAAATTAAGTGAATAAATATGTATTTATTAGTTATATGTTTTCTGTTTTCCAATGTTTGCATAGCAGCACTCACTAGAATACAAAAATAGAGAAAGCTCAGTGCATATACTAGCGAGACACTGAGTTTCATTTTTCAAGGAGCTGTGTAACAAACAACATTGTGCCGGCAAGAATAGCTAGAACTGGCAAATAAATTCAATGGATGCCAGAGGCTTCCTTACAGAATGCGAAAGTAGGTACAATTTGCTGCATTAGGTGGATTTTGAAGGTTTACCGCCACAGACACTGGCACTCAAAATTCTACTGCCAGAACTGCCAGTCTCAGGGTTTTTTTGTCCTTGATTTGTTCTTCCAAAATGTAATCATACACAGACAAATGAGAGAGAGTCTCTCGAGGGTTACTGCGCTTGCAAGATTGCTGGTGTTCAAATAAAGAAAACCACCTTTTCTGTTTTCAGCTAGGGAGGTTGAGGATAAACTGGCTTTAGAAGCCATACACAGTATTCAAGCTACATTCACGTGGGGTTGGGGAGACTATTAAGGGCCGTAGGCACTTATGGTGCCAAGGAACCTCTCCCGGTAAATCACACCAAATCAAAACAAACAAAAATTGTTATTGGAGAAAGGAGAAAGAAATATTGTAGAGATGGCAGCGGAACAGGAAATTGCTCAAAAAGACCAACTCACATATCTTGGAGTTCAGGAATGTGGTCTTGTCCTTTAGAATCTGCAACTCTATCCCCTGAAGTATCCGCCTATGTTATATAATATTTTTCTTCTGGTCCAAGTGGAAAAAATGGTGGTAGAAAGATAAACTGCTTCCTCAGATGTTCATTGCAGCCCCCATATGGATTCCCCCCCCCAAATATTAAAAGACTGGAATTTGTCTTACATAATTTTTTTAACCAGAGCTCTAGAGGTAGCAAGATCTACTTCCATGGATACTCTGAGTGTGCTCTGAGTATTTCATGGGTACTCTTGCTAAAAAAGCAACCATGCTTTTCTGCCTGAAGAGAGTGTACCATATGGCTTCACTGCTGGTTTCAACTGGCCTATGAAGAAATAGGAAGGGATCCTTGGGTCCTAAGATACTCGTGACTCCATCAAAAGCCCAGCCTACCTCCACTGCAGGGGATATGAACCTTCCAAAGAAGATGTTAAAATGTTACATGATGTTGCTCTCCAGACTGATATGGCATCTGTAGAAAACAGTAAAATATTTTAGTTGCTTTCAAGAAATGGGATTACTTTTTAAAACCGTAACACCGAAATCACTATTGTGGAAGATTTGAAATAGGAATTGTCACTAGTAACCATTTAAAAGTTCACTGGAAGGACAGATTTTGAAGCTGAGGCTCCAGTACTTTGGCAACCTCAGGAGGAGAGAGGAGTCCTTGGAAAAGTCCCTGATGTTGGGAAAAGGGGATGGCAGAGAATGAGATGGTTGGATGGTGTCATCGATGCAACCAATATGGATTTGACCAAACTCCAGGAGGCAGTGGAAGACAGGAAGGCCTGGTGAGCTGTGGTCCATGGGGTCACGAAGAGTCGGTCATGACTGAACGACTCAACAACAACAACAACAACAACAACAACAACAACAACAACAACAACAACAACAACAACAACAACAACAACAACAATGTGGGCAGGTGGCTTTTTTGGACTGTGCAAATGCTTGGACCAGAACTAACCAGATATATTTTCGCTCCTAATCAGCAACAATTAAAACAGATATCATCAGAACTATAAGGTGAAGTTTGTACTTAAAGCAAACAAGTGGATGTCATGTTGCGGTCAAGAGAAAGCGGGGGAACAAGTGAATTCATACTCATGCCAGGGCCCCAGCAGAGATTGTTAGAGAAGACCCCAAGGCACCACATAGATGTATAAGAAACCATTTTACATTTCCCACTACGCAACAGCAGCCTGACATCATGTCACCCCAAAATAATCTCAAAAAAATAAATTGTGGACCCTTTTATAATACAGTCCTCTAGCCTGATTCATCTTTGGGGACTTTGCTACATTGTGGGAAATAATGCATGCCTTTCCCAAGTAAAACAGGAGGGAAGCAAGGTGCCCCTGTAAAAAAGCCAAGCAAAACCTACTCCTTATATACCACCCAATAGTGCCTAAAGCACTCTCTGGTTGGTTTGCAGGTTAATTATGCAAGCTACACATTGCCCCCCTCCACCCCCACCCCCGGTGAGCTGGGTACTCATTTTACTGACCTTGGAAGGATGGAAGGCTGATTGAACCTTGAGCCTGCTGCCTGGAATTGAACCCCAGGTCATGAGCACGGTTGTGGCAGCAGTACAGCAGTTTAACCACTGTGCTACACTAGGCTCAGATGGGGTTCATTTTGCTAAGGAGCCCATTGAGGCTGGAGGCTGGACCTATTGCCAGGAAGATGATAGAAAATGTCAGCACATGATTTAATTGACTATCAGGACATGTCCACTGCTGGGGACTCCGTGGGTATGTTTTGAGTCAGGATTTCAGCTGCCATTTGTTGCTCTGCCTAAGCTAGCAAAAAGTTTTGAGCTTGCCTGCATCACCACCATCACCCCTATCTCCACCACTCCCTCCTGGTGATAGACGTGCCACAGACATCCCAATTAAAGGAAGATTTTACATGGCTTCACTAAAACACAGAACCAAAAATGGGACAACATCACAGGCAAAGGAAAAGAAGAGATCAGGAGAAGATCCCAGGTGCTGAGGTGCATGAAAATCTATTGTTAAATTCCAAAGGATTTTGACATAAGTCCTTTTTCTCTAGGGCGTTTCACTACCATCAAGATGTAGAAAAAATGTTACATCCATATGTATGTTTATACCAAAAGCTGTATTACTATTCCAGTACAAAGAGAATTTGGGATATATTATTTTTGGACTGCAGACCAGAGTCCCGTGGCTAACATGGTCAAAAGGGGATCAACACCTTCAGGGACTCCATTAAAGCCAAACCAAAACTGAAATGGATTCATGAACCCCCACCATCCCAAATGAGAAACACCAGCTTCTGTAGGCTTCAGTCCTTGACAAGAAACTGTATCTCGACTGACACAGCGAATTTGTCACAGCACAAATTCCAAAGGAGAAAAAATTCCAGAGCCAAACATTGCTTCTTTGAGCCTAAAATGTTGACAGAGACAGAGATTTAATTTAATCTACAGAAACTTTGGGTATCCAGTGTGGTGTAGTGGAAAGAGTAATGATAATGAACTCCAGTTCAGGAGACTTGGGTTCAATCCTCCAGCTCTGCCATGGAAACTCAGTGAGATATGAAACTGGTCAAGCCATTCTTTAAACACCTCACTTACCTTTAAAACCCTTTTAGGGTTAGTCCCAACTTGATGGCCCAAAACCATACACAGAAACTCCAGAAGTATGCCTCTTCCAGAATGATCTCTGCCAAATGAAGCTCTTAGGGTGTTCACAGATAATTATCCCAATTACCAGTAAATTAAAGGCTATGTAGTGATGGTAGCACCATTTCCCACATTCTACCCCATTTTAAGGATGCTTGCTTCTTCAAAGGTGAGAGGGAGGGGGGCTTTTCAACAATTGCAAATGACTGGGTGAGAATAATATAGCTTTGTGGGGCAATTTTTGCAAGTTTCGCCATGAGGTATATGTGGCGTTTGAAACCCATCTGAGATGCTAATCTCCAAAATGCCACGCATAAAACTTATACTTCCACACACCAAGAGAAGCCCCATAGGGCGCAGCAGGGCTACTCATATGTGTAAAATAAAGTAAGTGTGGAAATGTAGGGTGGGATATTAAACTGACAACAACTGAAAACTACCTCAGATAGCAAAGTGAAAATGTTGGGTCTTTTATTTGTCTGGCTTAGTGATTTGGTCTAGAGAACCAGAGGCAAAGATAGGCTGGAATATTAAACACTATTCAATTGAGTTTCAAGATAATTAAGAGATTATGAAGTAAGAGCAGTTACTAAGATTTCTTTAAAGCTGTTTCAATTTAATCCCCTAAAAAAAATGAATTGCAAAGTGAACTCAGTGTGAAATGCAGACAGGGCACATACCCACAGTGCTTGGTATTCATTTCAATGCCTATGTATTCAAAATAGGCTTGAAAAGCTGAATGATGCCATTGCAACCTTTTTCAAATTCCTCTTTGCCTTCAGGAAGTTTAAAAAAAGTTAACCAGAATCATGCAAAGGTAAAGTCCAAGGAGTAGTTTGTCCCTGTAAAAGGCCACCAGGTCACCTTGGACTTGGCAACTCGATGAACTGAAGACCTATGAACTTGCAAACTCAAGGCCATGACATCCTTTACTGTTATAACCCATGTCATATTTTGGCATCTTTCCCAACTGTCTTCCACCTTTCATACTATAATGTCTTTTCCAGTGGTAAGACATCTTCTGATAATACACCCAAAGTACAATAGCTCTGGTTTAGTTATTTTTAGCTTCTAGCGAGAATTCAGGCTTTATTTGTTCTAGGAGTCACATATTTGTCTCTGTGGTGCTTCATGGTATCAGTAAAGCTCCTCTCCAAAACCAAATTCCAGTTTAATCAATTTCTTTTCCTGCCAGCTTTCTTCATAGACTATTTTTCACATGAATGAAAGATCCTCCACCCAAAACAAAACAAAACCCTCAAAGCAGATAGGTAACATTACGTATGTATGTGGTATCAAGACTAGATCTAAGGGCTGAGTTACATATGTCAGTACTCCGGAAGTTGAGTCATGGCAACTAGATTTGTTTTATTATGAAACTGAAACATTTTGCTACTTAAGTAGATTCATTATTCTGAGGAAGCTACTTGGATGAGTAGGGAAACCTTTCAGTCTGAGGAAGCTACTTGGATGAGTAGCAAAACATTTTAGTCTGAGAAAGCTACTTGGATGAGTAGCCAAATGTTTTAGTCTGAAGAAGCTACTTGGATGAGTAATGAAATGTTTCAGTCTGAGGAAGCTACAGTAACCCCCCGCCTATCACAAGGGTTAGGGACCCACCCAACCCGCGATGCTTGAAAATCTGCGATATGTGGAAGTGGGTTGGGTGGGGCCGGGGGGGTGCAGGGCGATGCGATCGCTCCCTGCCACCCCTACGCAGCTCCGAGGCTTCTCGGAGGAGCGCGGGGTGGCAGCGCGGGGCAATGCAATCGCCCCCGCCGCCCCCATCGTGTGGCTCCAAGGCTTCTCGGAGGGGCACGGGGGTGGCACGGGGCGATGCGATCACTCCCCACTGCCGCCCCCGCGTGGGTCTGAGGCTTCTTGGAGCTGCGCGGGGGTGGCGCAGGGCAATGCGATCAACCCCCGCTGCCCCCCATGCGGCCCCAAGGTGCAGGTACTGCGATCCCGCGATATAGTGGGACCGCAGTACCTGAACTGCGAAATGGTGGGGGTGACTGTACTTGAATGAGTAGTAAAACATTTCAGTCTGAGGAAGCTACTTGGATGAATAGTGAAACATTCCAGTCTGACAAAACTACTTGAATGAATAGCAAAACATTTTATCTCACAAGAAAACAAATCCAGTTGCCATGGCTCAACTTCTGGATAACCTCACTTGAATGACTAAGAATCTTCATGGACATATAATAATAGTAATAATAATAAAAAACTTTATTTCTATGCTGCCTTTCTCCCCGAAGGAGAGTACTTACAGTATGCCAGTACTGTAAGTTACACCTGAACTGTCTTCATTTTATTTTAACCAATGCAGCCTGGGTACTCAATGGACACACGACTGAATTGATGGGGAAAGAGAGGCACATTTCTTACTTAACTTGCACAGCTGTGGTCAATGTACTTGAAACGATGAAGAATCTGTTTCTGTAGATAATATTTGCACATATGCAGTTCATCATATATAAAATCACCAGCAGTATACATACACATCTGTATTGATATTACAGGGGGCTCTTTCCAGGGTTCACCATGCTTTTGCTATTCAGCTAGTTATATATTTAGTCTCACTTACTAAAACAATGCCTAGTACTTCAGTTGGCCAGTAACTGGGACAATGGTCTTTGTAGCCCAGAGAAAGTGTATGTTCTTCCCAAACTGTATTTTCTTATTTATTTTTTGCATATTCTCAGAATAACAGAAAAAATACTATCTTTACAGAAGTCATTCTGCTATCCCAAATTACATTTACTGTATATACTCGAGTATAAGTCGACCCGAGTATAAGTCGAGGCCTCTAATTTAACCCCCCAAAACTGGGGAAACGTATTGACTCGAGTATAAGTCTAGGGTAGGAAATGCAGCAGGGCCTGGCAGCTCCTCCTTTGTGAGCTGGGGGAGTGGTATGTGATGTTTAAAATGACTTTTAGCCATGGATGCAAGTGCTTGAGTCAGTGGCTAAAAGTCATTTTAAACACCACGTGCCGCTCTCCTGTGATGAAGAGGGGGGTCATGAGAAGCGGCACACAATGTTTAAAATGACTTTTAGCCACCAATCCAAGCACTTGCCTCAGTGGCTAAAAGTATTGACCCGCATATAAGTTGAGGGCCCCCTTTTTCAGCCCAAAATTAGAGTATATACAGTATGTAATACAAAACACTTTCCAAGTTCATCTCTGACTTGGAATGTAAACCGAGATACTAACATTTCCACTCTACTTTTTCATACTTGGTCACTTACTTTTTGCTGCACCTCTCAACCATTTCCCCATACCAGAAAATATGCTTCCTTAAAACCCAATCCCCTCAAGTCTGAAATCATTGCTCAATAACCAATCTAATTGAGAACTGTGACTACACCAGTGGGGTGAGAGATGGTGTGAAGTCACTAAAGTTATTTCTTTTTCATTATTTTGCTATTTTAGCAGCATTTGGAGAAGTTAAATCAAAGACATTTGAGAACACAGATGAGACAACTATATAGTCTAAAATTCATTTGTATCTCGTTTTCTTAATATGACTCCACCTTTGCTTAACCATCCATTTATTTTTCTAATCTCTGTGTGTGGTATAATCTGTTCATCTTGAGAAACATTTACGAATTTTGGATTGTGAAACTTATTTTATGCCCGTCCCCTGTCCCTCACCCTGGCTCTTGCTTTCAGTTCTTTAGTTGTAAACTTGGGCTCTGTAAAGGTGCTTCCAGTACTAGGAAAACAGAGAAAGGACAAAGCTTCATGAAAAAAAACAAAGCGAAGTACAGCTTTTTAAGAACGGCACTTGTTTTTTGAAAAGAGCAAATTTTAAAAAATGTCTACTATACCAACCTCGAAAGCCATGTGTCTGAAAGTTAGCATGCTTACCCTCCTATTTAGGTTCCAGTATTGCATACATACATTGTATTTCTCCTCACTTAAATAAAGAAATAGCTATTCTGAGGCCATTTTGTTTTCCAAGTGCAAGTCAACAAGAAGGCTGGTGATCTAAACTTCTGAATTGATTCAGCTTCAGGAGATTTTGAGGACCGAATCAGGATCTGTTCCAAAGTATTGAAATGGCAGGAGGGGAGAGAGAGACCCATAAACAGCTCTAAAACTCATTGACTAATAATATAAAAGACAAGGAAGACCAGAATGTCTATGCTGGTTCTATTTCTAAGAGGCCTCGTTTCTATTTCACTCATAACCCCTCAGATTTGTTGCCAGGACCCTAATTTATGTATACACACACATTACTTTTGGCCAGAAACCTGCTTTAATTTTATAATTCTGTCTCTGTCGATATTTAAAGGCCTCATGACTAACAATTTGTTGTTCCCCCGGATTTTCTGTTTATATCATTGATAAAAGCATCCAGATGTCATCCGAAATATCAGCCCTCTTCTGCAGTCTGAACTGTATGTCTCTCTTTCATATGCCACTAAGCCAGATATTGATTCAACCACTCTGCAACAGATGGCTCAGATCTACTCTCTTCCATGTTAATGTGATTCTTTTTGCTGATAGCAATGCTGGTTTTTCTCTGCATTTTATTCAAGCTGCAGGCACTTTTAATTTCAAAAAGTGTCGCTTAAAATACAAAGGGCAAGGGAGATCAGTGGTCTGATCTATTGAATAAGAGAGCTACATTTATCACGGTTGGTATTTTTTCCCACTCATAATTTCATCCATACATCCAAAGGGATGGCACCATTCCAGAACAGATAAACTATTTCATGAATTGAAATCATCTGGAAAATAGAGCCAATTATTTACACTATTTTTTATAAAAATGGAAGAAAAGCCAATGCTTTGATTCTTCACTGAGAGTTGAATCCTCTATGTAAGTACTTTATGTGTCACAGCGTCCTTCTCAATGCCATGACCAAGAAGGTACTGTTAACTTCCATGGTTTGCTTGTGAGCTTCCAATAGGCTTTAGATTGTTATTGTGTAAAACAATCTAGAGAAATTTGTGTTCTTGGCCACTTCCTAACAAACACGTTTCAAACATTAGAGATTTGAAAATATCAGTTTTGAGCTGCATAAAGTTCAGAACAGCAGTGTGGAGGGCTGGTATGACTTAAGGAGCCTTGTGGTGCAGTGGTTAAAGTGTATTACTGCATTTTAGACTCTGTTCATAACCTGAATTTCATCCTGACAGGCTCAGGTAGCTGGCTCAAGATTAACTCAGGCTTCCATTCTTCTGTAGTCATTGAATAGATTACCCAGCTTTCAATTGGGTGTAGCCTGCATAATTAAATTTTAATCCACCCAGAGAGAGCTTTAAGCACCGTGGAGTGATATATAAGCAGCACACTTTGCTTTGCTTACCAAATAAGCATCTTCCTCCTTCTTGAAATTTCTGGGCCAGAATCCTCAAAGTTGTGAAGTCATGAGCACATACTTGCCAACAGGCTTGATGAAGCTGAACAGTTCCTTGGGAAAGCCACCAGAAGCCCTAACATCTGGAGAACCCACCCTGTTGGATCCTAAAAGGGCTTTCAGGGTGAATAACATATTTAAGGAGCAACTTTATCAGTGCTAAACCCCTATATTGTGGTGCCATGGTTAAACTGTTGTACTGCAGCCAAAACTTGCAACCTGGAGTTCAATTCAGCTCAAGGTTCACAAAGACTTCCATCCTTCTGAGGTCTGTAAAAGGAGCACACAGCTTCTTGGGAAGGCAATGGATAGCCTCCATAATTCCTTGCAAACCACCCAGAGAGTGTTTTAGGTGCTATGGGGTGGTATATAACTAGCATGATGATGATGATAAT
>JAHTLZ010000129.1:95773011-95816468 GCA_023846285.1 Phrynocephalus versicolor
GTTGTTGTTGTTGTTGTTGTTGTTGTTGTTGTTGTTGTTGTTGTTGTTGTTGTTGCCTGCAATTTCTATGGCAGCTTCTATATTGAAGGATATAGAAATAAAAGAACACCCGTCAAATCAGTAACAAAACAAACACAACTTGAATCAATGGCTACAGTAATGAAAGAAATGGAGAGAGTGTCTAAATAGATATATTTCAATGTCAGACTAGCTTTCATTCAAGCAGGATCTGGCTTGTGGTGAGTATCCCAGGGTTTAGGTACAAATACAAAATATAAAGTACAGTGGTAACTCAGTCAAAAACCCCTCAGTTAAAGAAAAACTCAGTTTAAGAAAAGAAACTATTGGAAATGGGGATGTCTCTGTTTAAGTAATTTTTTCAATGGAATGCCCTGGTTTAGTTCCATCTAGCAGCCATTCCTGGTAATATACTTTGGGAACATGTATTTCTGGGGGGGGGGGTGTTTTTGTTTTTATTTCATTTCATTTTGTTCAGGCAGTGGATGAGTGAGTACTGATGACACAGATATGGTAGTCCTACTATAATTAGAAAACCTGAGCATCAGAGCCTTAACATTTCGGTTGTCCCTCAAAAAGAAATACCTCAAGCTTTCCCAAAGTTTCTGTAAAAGCCTAGGCAATTTTGCTAATTATGAAGTGATACAGAAGAAATTCATTCACCATAAATTATTGCAGATGTTCCATTTGAAGTATTTGTTATACATTAGGAATTTGAATTTCTACATGATAATGATTAAAATAATTCTCTCTCTTTTTAATTATCTGGTGGGCGCATGCTACATACCTCCCAAAATTAGAATTCTAAGTGGAACTCTTGGTTAAACATCAAAGATGGTCCTGAATCACAAAAGCAGTGAATTTAGCACATGGGACTAGGTACAGCTATGAAGAAAACTATCAAATTAATGGCTTAGCTGTTAACTAAATGTTTGGAATTTGGAAGCCAAGACATAACCGTTCACATTTTGGCAAAGATAAACGTCAGATGGGAAATGTAAATATCCATTTTAATTGTATTCAAAGGCGCATTCACCAAGGCTATAAGTGAATTAAGTTTGAAATAACTGTTTTTTTAATTTAGTCAACTAAAGGAAAAAGCCTTGAAGTCAGACCCAATTGTTACATTGATCATATGGGAAGAAACTTAGTGGTGCACAATATACCAAGAAATCAATGAGAAATTTACAACCTAGTTGCGCATGGGGCTGGGATGATGATAAGAGATGTTTGGCTTTTGACTTTGAAATGAGTGAGCCATACATTTATGTCTACTAATCAGTGATAGAGTGAGTTAATATACAACAATGACCAACCAACTGGGATACCAAGTATGATTTAGTGGATATAAAGATGGACCAGGACTTTGGAGGCCTGGCTTCAGATCTCCACTGAAAAAACTCACTGGAGGTGCAGCCCTATTAAGGTCACTATAAGTTGGCTCCAACTTGATATTACAAGAGAAAAGTAACAGGATGTTGGATGGGGATCAAATCCCGCAGTTGGTTGTTAAACTTATTAGGAGACCTTGGGACAGAAAATTATCTTGGCCTAATATACCTGCTTGAGGCTTTTTGGTTTTTTTACTGGCAATGTTCAGAATGCTGCTTGAGGAACCAGACAGATTTCAAGACTCAGTAAGGCACTTCTTGCATCTATGTCCGTAGATCAGGAGATGGTACCGGATAGTAGGAAATTTCTCTTTAGAAGAAGGCCATTACTCAGAGCTCTGAGCAGACATAACTAAGAAGAAGAATGTAGGCATTTGAAAAAGAAACATTCATGCTGCACCCATTTTGGAAAGAGAGGCAGGAAAGATAGCTAGGAGTTGACTTGATGCATCTTGTACATGCAGTCCAGAAGTTGAGTCCTGGCAACTAGACTTCTTTTCTTGTGGTATTGAAACATTTCACTACTCATCCAAGTAGCTTTGTCAGACCGATGAAGCTACTTGGATGAGTAGTGAAACGTCTTGATCTCCCAAGAAAAGAAGTCCAGTGGTCAGGACTCGCCTGGATGACCGAGAACCTTCACAAACTTGTAAATGCAGGTTTTTCTTTTGGAATCTGATGTAGGGCATCCATCATTGAATAGCATCACCTGCATCTAAATGTATTACTACATTTCTAAACAAATCATGTGTTACAAATGTTCCTCCAGTGTGCTCTCAATCAGTTCAGGATTATCTGTTCCTAGTTCCAAGACTGGCTCTAAATGCATCATACAGGGGGTTGTACTAGTAGGCAGTGGCCAAGACAATAATTCGGTGGCGCCATAAGTAGAGAGTACATGACAGTAGGGTAGTGGCTAAAATGGACCTGTAGCTAGGAAGACCCTAAGCTGGCACATCCTTCTGCCAAGAATTCAATAAGTAGCCCCAGGCAAAACACTATCTGTCAGCCTAAGCCCCCAACCCCCACCCCATCTGCTACACAGGGATAATAGCACTTACAGTGTTGTTGAAAGAATGTCTGCTTTAAATGTGTCTGAAGTGCCTTGGATGCTTTGAAGCGCTAAATAAATGCCAAGTCCTTTAATTCCTGACATTTTGGGAGTGAGTCGAACAAAGTCTTTAAAAGTTACTAAGCCGCATATCCCTGTGTAAAGAAATTAGCATAGTCGGAGGAAGATGACGACAGCTAGGATGATGATGATGATGATGATGATGATGATGACTGGGGCCTGCAACTAAATGCTGTAGCATGGAGTTTAGTGCGCCTGGCAACACTGCTTCCAAGCATTCCCCATTCTGTTTCTCGTACCCTGGAGCGACCTTTCTTCCCCCAAAGTTCCTCATATTCTATACCCAGTGGGCACACTCACTGTTCATTAGGCTGATTTTAATGGGGTTGTCTTCACTTGCCCCCTCCCAATGAACTTTTTGAACTTGTAAACAACCTGAACTTCTGCCCGCTAGACTGAAATTGACCTCTTGCTTTTTATTAGCCCTGTCAATATCCATCACCTGAGTTCACTATAACCATTGCTCTTGTTATTGCTATTAAACTGCTCTTCCTATTTCTCAGCATTGCTGGTACATGAGGGCCATACAGAGGATCAAGCCTAAACAATTAAGAATCACGTTCTAAAAATCTGCAGGTGAGATGACATGCTTGCAAAATCACTGTGTTGTTTTTTGTTTTAATTTCAGGAAGCAAATTAGCAGCTATTGGCAATTGTTTTACATTGGTAACCAACAGTTTTGGAACTACTCTGGTCGCTAAAATTAGGACAAGATGGATGACCTGATCTTGCTTCCATTTTTTGATAATTTCTTGACTTAATATTTGGTACTTTGCAAGTTGTATACTTTCTGTTCTCTGGAGCTTGCTTGTTGATGGAACTCTCACTTCCATGATATGTTTTTCATTGTTATCTGGAATTTGAGTCATGGGAACTGGACTTCTTTTCTTGCGAGATTGAAAAGTTTCATTATTCATCCAAGCAGCTTCATCAGTCCAAAATATTTCAGTCTCACAAGAAAAGAAGTCCAGTTGCCATGACTCACCTTCCAGATAACCTCACCTGGATGATGGAGAATCTTCACAGACATTTCATTGGTGTTTATCTGGAAATATTGTTTTATCACCTGCTTGTTCCAATATAGTATTGCAGCTTTGCTTTCTAAAACCAGAGGTGGCTGTAGCTTATAATATGGAAGAAAAGATGTGAGTAATCTGTAAAATTTAGTCAACAGCTTAAAAATGATCTTTGCAACATGGTTGTACTTGGATGCATAATCTGTTGGTATTATTTTAGGGCACTGAACTATAATATGATCAATTGCCTCTTTAGATTCATGACATATATCACTTATACAAATTTCACACTTTTTACACAATTTATTTTCCTGAAATGAATTACAGAAAGTTGCTTAGAATCTGATTTAGTTTTGAAAATATACTCTAAACATACTAGTATTTCTTTTATGGAGGTCAATGCGTAGGGGAGGTTCTACCAAAGTTCTGTAGGGTTCCTATGAAACACCTCTTTTGTTATAACAGCAGCAACAATGACAATGACAATAACAACGGCAATAATAAAAACAGAATCCTAAAGACCACCACCACCACCACCACCACCACCACTACTTCTTCTTCTTCTCATCCTCCTCCTCCTCCTCATTTTTCATTAACAGCAACATGGAATCTTTTTGTGTAGGAGACAGATCTGTAACTGAACAGCCTGGTAATTTTCTGTCAAAAAAGGCCTCCGTACATTCTGCCTGCCGATTCACTAATGCAGACATCTGCCAAAACTCTGCTCTGTGGCCCTTTTTGTTCCAACATGAAGGAAGAGACAAATCTGTTGCTGTTTTTTATTTTTTATTAAAAAAAAAAAACACCACTGAAAAGCCCTAGAACTCAGTCCCACTCCATCTTTCTCATCCTGTTTGCACAGTTTAGCTTTTAATCGATTTACTAATTAAAGAACATACCCAAATGTGAGAGCCAGAGCCTATGTCATCATTCCGTCGACAAGAGCCGAAGCCGTAGGAGGACAACAAGGCTAGCCAAAATTGTGAATCAAAGAATGCAGCCCACACTCTGTAATCTGGACCACTGGAGCCCAGAGGGATGTGTTGGACTACTGTGTCGATATAAGTCAATTGGGGGTTATTGCTGCTGCTGCTGCTGCTGTTTGCTCAATGGCAATCTTGGCATAACTTTACACAACCCACTCAGGATGGCACGTGTGCCAGAACTGCATTGGCCCACAGAAACTCCATACAATGTGAAATCAGGTGAGTAACAGAAAAACAGAAACTTTTTTCTTCTGGTCACTGCCACTAACTGTGATAAAACTATGCAGCCTGTACCCCCACCAGCCATGGGCTGTGACAAAACTACATAACTGTTGAATAGCTTCTTGAGATAGCCTGTTTCAATCATAAAGGAGACAATATGAGATTTATTTACATCCCTTGGTTTAGGATTGGAGTGGGGCAAATGCATGTTTGTTTGTTTGTTTGTTTGTTTGTTTGTTTGTTTTAGAACAGTTTTACCCCACCTTTCTCCTGGGAAAATGATTCAAGGCGGCTTACAGTAATGAGGGATAATATACAGTCCACTACAATTAAGACATGTTCAAGTACTGAGAAGAGGGAATTGAGGGACATCTTACGGTATTAATAGACAATAATTACATTAAAGCTACAAGAGAGCACGAGCAATTAAAAGGAGAGTAAAGTTCCATGTAACGTAATTAGTGATGGAAACTAACATTGAAAACGTAGTGTCAGTGTAAACCCATAAAGTTATGTAGTTATAAACACAAAGTCTATGTGAGCCTATAGATTCATATAAAAGACACATAATATGTAGTCCATTATTCAGGGAAAGCTGAATACTTAACCACCATGACTCACTGAGAACCCATTTGAGGGTAACCCATCTGATACTCTCTTCCTAAATAGGGCCAACCTATTGAAAAACAAAGTACATCATAGCTCTCTTGCCTACCTTAAAACAGAAACTGTTTAAAATTTGTATTTGTTTGTTGATCCAGCACAAGGATATAGAGACAATCTTTCTAATTAGGGATGGGCATGAAAAAGAAAAAATGTGTTTCATTTCATTTTGTTTCGTGCACTGTGATTCATTTTGTTTCATTAGAAATAATTTTTTTTAAAAAAAAATCATACAAAATGAAACAGGAACAATACGATTAATTACTCTATAAAAGGGGGCCCTGGGTCCTAGAGTTGTGAAATTTGGTGCCTCTAGGGCCCAGGGTAGCTATTTTACAGTGAAATGAATCAGTTCATTTAAAATGAAAAAAAAAAAAAAGCTGTTTTGTTTCGTTGCTAATTTTGTTTCATTTCATATTGTTAGCTAACAAAACAACAAAACAGCATTTCGTTTTTCGTTTGGTGCCCATCCCTGTCTCCAATGTCTCATTAAAGGTTGAGTTACGTTTTCTCAACATTGAAAGACCGTCTGGATTCCCATGACTTCCTCAAGAATTTTCATCTGCTGCACAAAAATGAGAAACACCAAGCATTATTATTACAATGCTTTGTGCAATTCCCTTTCTAAGTCATTGTAAGAAACATAAAAGAGAAACAAGCACAAAAGGGCAGGCTGATTGCTCACAAAGATGCAACCCACCCGTACAAGGCTTCTATGCTTTAAACAATGCTACATCAAAGCAGCAATTACGGTTATTTCAAGTTTTACTCTAGTCCACAAACAAAACAGCCTCACAAACGTGCAAACTGTCTCTATAGACTAACTAAAAACCTCACATTCAGAGGAGAAATGTCATTAGTAAAAAGGAAAAGGTTTCCCCCACACATGCTTGCTAGTTGTGTCTGAATAAAGGGGTGGCCCTCATCTCCATTTCTAAGTCATACAGCCAGTGTTGTGCAAGTCTGTGGCTATGTGGTCGGCATGGCTGAATCCATTTTTGCACATGGAACACTGTTTACCTTCCTGCTTTTTATGGCCGCGATAAAGGAAAATCCACAAAATGCAGACGCCTCAGCAAACTGACCTTGGACTGTAGCTGTTGGCATGCACTTCCATAGAGAGGCTTTCAGCCCCCTCCTGATGTCTCAGCAAACAGACCTGGGGTTGCTCCTGCTGGCCTGCACTTCCAAAGAGAGGTTTTTAACCCCCTCCTGACACCTCAGCAAACTGACCTTGGGCTGCTCCTCTTGGCACACGCTTCTAAAGAGTGGCTTTTAAGCCTACCTCCTGACACCTCAGCAAACATCTAGGGCTCAGCAGCAGATCTGGGGCGCTGCCAGGAAGATCCCAAGGTCAGTTTGCTGAGGTGTCAGGAGGGGGTTAAAAGCCTCTCTTTGGAAGTGTGCTTCTCTCAAGAAAAAATTCTGCAGTATACTGGGACTGTAACGTTTGAACTGCAATGTGGCAGCAGAATACTGTGCCCGTTTATCTACTTGCATTTGCATGTTTTCGAACTGCTAGTTTGGCAGGAGCTGGGGTTAACAATGGGAGCTCACTCAACTGCGTGGCACCCGGGATCTGAGTTGCCAACTTTGCAGACGACAGTTTCAGCACTCTAGCCCGCTGAGCCACCCCAGCAGTAAATTTAATGAAATAATTTTCCTCCAAACCCCCCTCTCTTTTGTCTGAAAACACACACATACATAAGGGTGTGTGCTTTACATGGCAAATGCCTGAAATCCACAGACCCACTCTGTACAGCCCTTAAGGTGCTCAAGTTATAGAACGCCTACCTAGACCTAGCCTTCTGTGCATTCTGCAACAAATCATTGACTCCAAGGAACAAAAATCTCCCATCCTGGTGCATGAAGGTTAATATTACCATAGTCCTTGCCATATAGAAAAAACTGGACTCTTGCAGGGATTGTCAACTTATTGTTTCTCCCATTCAGGAGAAAAACAAGCAACATCCACCGTGTGCCTATTTTTATTGGGGAAATAATCATTGCATAGAGAGGTTTCAAATGGAGAATAATGATCACATAAATATCACTGGGACATATGAATGAAAGAAAGTAACAAGAACGAAGAGCTTTCATGTTCAGGATCTATAGCCTTTCTTCAGTGTCTAGTAAAATACAGTGGAACCTTGACTTACATACTGCTTGACTTACAGCATATTTGACTTGCAGCAAGAAGGGGCCTGTTTGACTTGAGTTGCAGGCTTTGACTTACATCTCGGAGCCCTGGCGCAAGGCACCGGAATCGGGCGGCATCCATGACCCAGCATCGTGGCTGCCACCTCCAAACTGCTCCTGCCTTCTTCCTCTCCTCCGGAGCTGGTCCTCAGCCTCACTAAAGCTGCCGCTGCTGCCGGAGGAGAAGAAGGGCCAGGAGCTCGGGGCTGGCCTCGCTGGTTAGATAGTCGGCTCAGTCTTGTAAAAAACCTGGCTGCAGAAGTCTGGTCCACAATGGAAGCATTTTAGTTGGGGAGCTGTACAGTTGTGGGACTCTAATGATAACCATAGGGTTGTTCAGGACTTGGAATGTCAGGTTAAAAATCAGTAAAAGTTAAATGTTAGACATTGTTGCTATGAACATTAAAAAGTGGAGGTGTATAACTTGTGGACTATAATTCCACTGCCTCCACCTCTCTTTGAAGAGACGTTTCATTTACATCCCCAGAAGGAATCTCCTGTCCCAGTCAAATTTGTGTTAAATTGCTGTTTTCGAGGGTCTTTTTCATCATCTGGAACAGATTAATCCGCTTTCCCATTACTTTCTATGGGAAAAGTTTGTTTGACTTAAGTCATGTTTGACTTAAGTCTAGACCACTGGAACGGATTAATGACGTAAGTCAAGGTTCCATTGTATGAACATTTTGAGCCAATAGAAGAATGCAAAAAAAAAAAATATCTATGAAAGCTGCTTGGTAACAAAAGATACAGTCGCAGAGAAACAGAAAGTCCAGACAGACAAAGAGAAGCATTTAATGAATCTCTGCATCAGAGCTTGAGTTGCCAAGAACGTATTTGGTAAACTGAGTCCAATGTAAATAAACTTGGGGAGTTAGAAATCTAGAGAGACCAGACATTATTCAACATAGGATTAATTGGTGGTCAGGCAGATTTGGTGAGGAGGGTGTGTGGCATGGATGGCAGAACACTCTCTTCCAGACAATAAATGTTACAAGCAATACCACAGATCTTGTGTTAAATCTTCCATAGCTCTAACACTTCCACTGCAGTTTTTCTTTAAACCAAGATATCTTGTGACCTGGAAGAACCCATAGATCTCCAAATGTTGTGGGATTGAATTTCCAATCAGCCCCTGCTCTACTGGGCACTTGTTGAAAAGGAAATTTACTCAGAGGCTTTCATGAGTTAAAAATTTCTCTCTTGTAAACACGCTGTATCTCTAAGGTCTACTTCTAGCTTCCAATGAGTCTTATATGAAAAAAGAGGAGTGTTTGTTCTACCTTACCATCTTTTTATAGGTTTCTTCAAGTGTTTCTACACAACACTTTATTCTTAGGCTGATTATTTGATTTCAGCCTGAGCTGTTGACCCACAAGATTCTATACCTTGCAGAATGACTTGCTTCTGTCATCTTTGATCTCCAGGATTCAGGTCCAGGCCTGGTCTTGCACTGCCTCTAGCTTTAGTCAGTAAATCAGCCTTTAGAGATCACAATCACCTCGGTGCAGCAATGGGCATGGTGTTGGATTATTGGGTGAAGGTATGGCCTTGAACCAACCATCTGACATTTCATATTTCAGACCTTGGCCAGATAGTTCCCCGAGAGTGACTTATTAATAGCTGCTCTCTTGACCACCCTCACCAATCTTAAGACCTCTTGTTTTCTCGTCTTGAATCAACAAGCTCATCGTTTCCTTTCTGTAGTCGGTGCTGCTGTTGACTCCATGCCAAACGGTCTTATTCCAAAGCAGAGTTGAAATGGAAAAGCCAAAAGTAGGTGGCGGCAGGTTGGGGTTGGGATTGGGGGAGCAAAGATGCTTGGTAATTACTGGTAACTAGTAATTTGTAGAGAAGGCAAGCATCTTTTGAATAAGGGAATAATGGGATTACACTCAAACGCTTGGCAAAAAGTACTGCGGGTGAATTCATTGAAAGACGTTTGACCTCAAGTCTGCCAAATTTCACAAATAAAGTCTTAATAATAGCCTGCAATCACAGTTGGCTAGGCATGATTTCCCAGACATGCAAAGTCTGGCTTCTAATGCCAGAAGCAGTGACTCACACTGTCAGCTGCTAGAGTGGAAGTGGGCTAGCTTAATATTCTGTCAGGGGCGTCTTGGTGAAGCTTGTTCGGTTTTAGGCTATATGTAGGATGCACGAGGGTAGGATGCTGTCTGTCTACAAAAATTGTTTACAGTGAAGGAGATGGTTCTCTGTATACATTAGTCAGCCATTCCCCTCTGAGGTCTATGTTGATGCAGCACAAGGAAACAAGTAACAGATGGAAGCAGTGTTAGCAAGGTGAATGTTTTTCATTCAGTTTCCAGTTGGAACACCAGCTGGATCTCATTCACGGCGTTTCCAAGCTGTATTCCACTTCCAAGAGGCTTCTAGGTTGGGAATAATATATGTTCTCCCTGCACACCTTGTTTTAAAAGTAAATTGCTGAGGTTAGGCAAAGTGCCACTGCTTCGCCACTGAGATATAGGGGCATGGCAGCAAATGCAGTAGCCTTAGGAAGGATAATGACAAGACTCACAAAACAGGTGGAACAATCAGTGCAACCTGTGGTCCATCTATTGCAAACCCCTGCTGTACCCTAAAATATAGTATCTGATTATGGAAAATAAGTGAGATTACTGTAGACTTAGGTATTATTCAGTTATTGGCCACAGTCTAAATGAACACTCCTAATTATGGTTAACGGACAAGATGCCAGTTCATGTCTTGATTGTGTGCCTGGTTACACACCTCACTGCACAACCCAGATGCTCACTGGAGCCTCATCCATGATGTGAAACAAGTGGCAAATTATGCAAACCTTATGGAAACACCAATAAGATTCTAGCCATTATCCCCTTGGATAACTCATCATATTTAGAGAGTAGAGGAGACTATAATTCCCAGAATCCCCCAGGCAATTGGGGAACTCTGGGACTTGTAGCAAACAAGCAAAAACCTGCACAGAGCTACAGTACTTTCTATACATAGAAGGAATGTATTTGCAGCAGAAAGCTTCCTACTGATGTATTGCTCAGTATCCAGAATCTGGAAAACCTGGATTCCTGTTCACAGAGATCACTCATTTGAGTAGGAAGGTTTTGCTACAAATCCATCAATTTCCACGGGGAGAAATGGATAACAGAAAGAGTGGGGCTAGGTGGTCCTCAGTACATACACTGAGTGTATTTGTAGAAGTAAGAACTACCTTCAGTAGCACCTCCATATGAAATTATTCATTAACCACTGATTCAGTTACCCACGGTTGGCAGAGGAAAAAATTAAATAATTCAGCAGCCTCAAAGCTACAAACAGCAGCTATAAAGCAAGCTACTGTCATAAAACAGCAGCCGTAAAGCAAGCTACTGTCGCAAAACAGCAGCCATAAAACAAGCTACTGCCACAAAACAACAGTTGGGGGGTGTTCTCTTTTATCCACAGTTTTCGTTACCCATGGTAAGGCCTGGAACTGATCCCCAGTGGATACCGGGGTCCTACTGTATTTTACTTTCTTGGTCTGCTTAAGAGAGGACAAGCATAGCAAACTGCTGCCATAACACCTATTTTGTAGTTGTTTGTGTCAATTACCAAGACAATTACCATTTATCCAGGCATTTGGAAAAGGCTTAATCTGAACCCAATCTGCTGTTTAAAATGGGATGGCAGCTGAGAACCACCCACCATCAATTTTTTCCAAGTGCACAGTACCCAGAATTAGAGATGTAACTATTTGCTTATTTCATCCTTGCATGGCCTCTGGGCAGATGGGAAGAATTTATCTGGTGCTTACTGGCTTCCACCAAGACCTTTAAAGCCCCTGTATTTCCTGGTTTCTGTTGTTGTTTGTTACAGTTGTCCCCCGACATTTCATATACTGCAGTCCCAGTATATCGCGAGACCAAAGTATATGAAACAAAGGTTCCTGGGGCAATCTGCATGGGCCCATTTGAGGCCTCCTGCACTTACCCCAGGCATGGTGATGCCCCGAATGGGCCTCTGATGGGCTTCCCGGGCTTGTCAGAGGCCCCAGAAGTGGTTTCCGGCGAACCAGAAGTTCCTTCTGAATTGCCCCAAACCACTTCTGGGAGCCTCGACAAGCTTCCCAGGCCTGTCGGAGGCCCCAGCAGTGGTTTATGGTGAACCAGAAATTATTTCTGGAAAACTATAGGCAGCCCCAGATAGGCCCCCCAGTCCTGACCCAACACAGCATCTGCATATCATGGATTTTCCATTATTGTGGGTCGCGTCGGGTCCCTAACCCCTGCAACAGGTGGGGATTACTGTATTGCATCAAGCTACTTCCAATTTATGGCTACCCTATTCTATGAAATTACGAAAGCCTTTCATGAGGAAAGGCTATAACATTTGGGGCTCTTTAGTCTGGAAAAAAGGCGCCTGAGGGGGGATATGATTGAGACGTACAAAATAATGCAGGGCATGAGTAAAGTGGATAGAGGGAGGCTCTTCTCCCTCTCACAAAATACCAGAACTAGGGGACATCCACTCAAATTGAGGGCTGGGGGAGTAAGAACAGACAAAATAAAATATTTTTTCACCCAGCTCGTTGTTAGTCTGTGGAACTCCCTTCCACAGGATGTGGTGATGGCATCTGGCCTGGATGCCTTCAAAAGGGGCTTGGACAGATTCCTGGAGGAAAAGTCCATCGCAGGTTACAAACCATGATGGAGATGTGTAATCTCCAGGCTTTAAACTAGGGTACTTCAAGGGCCAGATGCAGGGGAGTGGTATCAGGAGACAGATATCTAGTCTCATGCACTCCCAAACGCATCTGGTGGGCCACTGTGAGATACAGGAATCTGGACTAGATGGGCCTTTGGCCTGATCCAGCATGGCTCTTCTTATGTTATGTTCTTATGTTTATGAATGAGCAATCTCCAAAATGTCCCATCGTCATTATCCCTGATCTGGTCTTGTAGACTCAAGTCTGTGGCCAATCCATCTCCTATTTGCTTTTCCTTTTTACCTGATAGGTGTTATTTGGGGCAATGGCAAGATCCAACATCAGGCCCACCTGGCAGCCAAGAACAGAACAATGAACCAATAGCAGCATGACCAAGCAGACTGGTAGTTCTTCAGTCCTCATGAGCAGACACCAGCTCTCATCAACCTTTTCTTCGCAAAGTCTTGGATGCAGAAATGACATTTTTGCATGGCACCAACCTCTTTTCAAGGTGGCCTAGCTATTGGCATGTGAAATTGCAGCTGGACTTTGAGAAATCATTGTTCTTGACTGACATCTCCCAGACTTCCATAACCTGTCTGGGAGTAGTAACATTTCCAAGATCTGTATTTCAGCTTGCAATGAAAAATATCTCCTTGTAAACGACACCACATGTTGATAGTCTAAGTCAGGCATGTCCAAAGTCAGGCCCGGGGGCCAAATGCGGCCTGTTTTCAAATTTTGAGCAGCCGCAGTGTTTTCCCTGCCTCCTTGCATGTCCAAGAGGTTTGTGCAAAGTCCAGCCTGGGGGCCAAATTCAGCTGAATGGTAGGCCCCCTGCACATTTATTTCCACATGACCAAATTTGGCCTTCATCATAAAAAGTTTGGACACCCCTGGTCTAAGTGGTTACAAGAATATTCTTCTTGGGGTTACATCTGTTTAACATAAGGGTCTTCTCGCCACTGACGATCAACCAAGAAGAAAATATAGTCCTTCCGCCTGTGTTCATCCTGCTAGTGGCCTGGTCCAGCACAAAAGCTGCCTTTGTGATATTCGTGTGTGGGTGTTTCTCCAAAGGCCAGGAGCCTGTCCGTGAATAAACAGCTATGAGACCCTGGCATGAACTTTCTGTGAACTCTTCAGGCCTGCTCAAGGTTACATAATTGGTCTCATTTCTGAGATGCCAGCAACACCCCTCTTATGAGATAAGCCTTTATTGTAGTTCCCTGACATTTCGGCTGCTGGCTAGAACCCCAAAAAAGGCAGAAGAAGTTGTAAAAAGAGCAAGACAGAGATAATCCAGAGGAAAGAAAAATTAAGCAGATGTTTAAAGGCCATAAAAACATATATTATACATAATAAAAACATATATTATCTATAATAATCCTGCCTATAGACAGAATATGACAGGTGATATGAGATGGATGATGTCTGCCCATTTCTTTTTTCTCTTTTTTCTGTACTTAATAATTTTTAATAGGGCAGTAAAGAATATTTATAGCTTTATAGGGAAAAGAACATATAAGGATGAACATTGTCATGGAAGTTGTACTTCTAATATAACACAGTTTCTCTGCTCTTGTGTTTCTCTTCCAGAGTAATTCTTTGTCAAGTACACCACTTTCAAAAGTAGTGTGACAATAAAAATTCTCATTGGTGTTATTTGATACGGATGATATCTCTGTACTGTATTTTCCTGTGTATACGACATTATTATTATTTTTTTAAAAAATCATGGCATGAAAAATTAAGGGGTGTCATATACACAGAAGTAAGCCTTTCTGGTGGGGGGGGGGAGCCAAAATGACCGTGCTTCTGTGTTCAGAAGACTCCTCTCTGCTTTGTTTATGCAAGGACCAGAGCTTTTGTTTCTGCACGGAAATGTTTGGGGGTGGAGCAACCCATTAAGTTAAGACGTTCATTTTCAGGCAAAAAAGAAGGGTCCGATTCTCCAAGAACAAATCAGACAGGAGGGCAGTCAACCACTCCTGGAAAGAAAAGAGGACAAAACAGTTTCACTGGAAACCACTTCCTAGGGTGGGAAACAGCACCCGGGGTGGAAGAGAAATGAAACTGGAGAATCCAAGCAGACCGGGCTGTTTCATTTCTCCTCTACCCCCGCCCCCCTGCTGTTTCCCACTCCAGGTGCTGTTTTGTTTTCTTTTCTTTCCAGGAGCGCTTGTTTGCCCTCCTCTCTGCTTTGTTCTTGGAGAACCAGACCCTTCTTTTTTGCCTGAAAATGAACATCTTAATGGGTTGCTCCACCCCCAATCACTTCCCTGCAGAAATGAAAGCTCCAGACCTTGCAAAAACAAAGCAGAGAGGAGTCTTCGGAACACAGCAACAAGGGCAGTTTGGCTTAGAAAGTAAAGAAAACAGCATGGGGTGGGGTGGGTGGGGTAGAGGAGGGCTCAAAGAGGATTTATTCTACTTTTTAATTTTTGGAGTCTTAAAAGTGAGGGACATCTAATACAGTGGTTCCCCACTCTTTTGTGGGTCATATACTGCGGTCCCAGTATATCGCGGGACTGTAGTATCTGAAATGCAAGGCCCCCTGGGGTAAGCTGCTTAAGGCTGTTTAAGGCCTCCTGCACTTACCCCAGTCCTGGCACTGCCCCAAATGGGCCTCCAACTGGCTTCCCAGTCCAGTTGGAGGCCCCAGAAGTGGTTTCTGGTGAACAGGAAGTGACTTCTGGAAAGGCCTGGGAAGCCATTGGAGGCCTGTTTGGGGCAGCGCCAGGCTTCAGATAAGGGTAGGGGGGGCCAAATAGGCCCCCCAGTCCCAACCTGACCCAGTATCTGCATATCGCAGAGTTTCCATTATCACAGATCGGGTCGGGTCCCTAACCCCCATGATTGCCAGGGGACTACTGTATACAGTGGTGTTTTATAGACATGATAATATGGCATATTGCTCTAAGCCATGGACAATGAACCTGTTTTAGACTCAGTCTTAGGTCTCTACTAGAAATTGGCATGAAACAGAAAAAGTGTTTCATGTTATTTCATTTTGTTTCTGTAGTCATTTCATTTCATTTCATTTGTAACATGTTTAAAGTAGTTTCATTATGAAACAAAATGCTATGCTCCCCTGGGTCCTAAAGGACCAAAATAGCAGGGGAGCTTCCTCAAGCGATTCTAGATAACCCCTTGAAATTTGGAAAGGTTTGGGGGGTCAGGGAGCTGATTTATGAACCTCAAAGGGTGTGCCCCTAGGAAAAAATCTTTCTAATTGGAATCAGAACTTTGGAAGCTAAGCTGTGGGCAAGCTGCGCAGCTTGGCTTCCGATTCCAATAGAAAGATTTTTTCCTTAGGGGCACCCCTTTGTAGCTTCATAAGTCTGCTCCCTGACCCCTAAGCTTTCCAAATTTGGGGGGTTTACAGGGAAGATTCCAAATTTGAACCCCAGTGTTTTTGGTGCCAAAATATGCTTGCAATAATTACTATCTTGGTGTACATATTTTAATGTACTCCAAATAATAATTTGCAAGCATGTTTCAGCACCAAAATCACTAGGGTTCAAGTTTGGATTTTTCCCTGTAAAATCCCCACATTTGGAAAGTTTTGGGGGTCAAGGAGCTGAGTTATGAAGCTCCAAAGGGGGTGCCCCTAAGAAAAAAATCTTTCTATTGGACTCGGAAGCCAAGTCGCAGCTCATGCACTGAACACAATCCTTCAATTAATTACCCGGAGATCCTTTGGAGCTTCATAACTCAGACCCATGACCCCCAAACATTTCCAAACCTCGGAGGATTACCTACAATCGCTTCAGGAAGCTACCCCTGCAATTCCCATGCCAAAACATGGCTGTGATCCATATTTTTGAAAATAACACCATCATCCTCAGAGGCAGAAGGCCTGGCTGTCCTTCTAGGAGCTGGATGCTGATCTGCCCGTGCATCCTTCCCAGTAGACATGGGCACGGAGCAGCGAAATTCTCGTTTCCGTTACCGTTTGTCATTTCCGTTATGTAACGGGTAACGGTAACGAGAATTACTCCGCTCCAGCTTGAACCCAACCCGATAAAGATAAATTGGGTCTGATTTATCATTGTCATTCGTGGCATCGTGCGGCGATCACGTGATGCCAAGCAGCACAGAAAAAAATTTAAAAATAACAAAAAAAAACCCGATTCCCGGCCCAAAAAACAGGCGGAAATATGCCTGTCTCAGTGAGGGCACCTACCAGAGAGGGGTGGTTTCTCGGGGGGGGGGTGTCCCCGGCCTTCCCCCCTCTCCTTTCCTGGGCTGCTTGGCTTGCACCAGGCTGGGGGGGTCATCGTAGTCGTTGTCTCAGTCTATGCCATGCGGTGGGGGGGATCCAAAATGGCAACCGCAATATTTATTTTTAAATCGTGGTGCAAAACCCCACCAAAGCACAACAGAAACATGTGAAAATTAGGTATTTTAAATGCTTGATTTTTTATAGTAGCAGCAGTGGGTTTTTCTTGCAACAAAACGTCTCCATTTATTTTATTTTATTTTATTTTATTTTTATTTTTATTTTTTTACACCTGTGCGTGCGCAATGATGGGCTGGCCATGGGATGGGACCATGCAAATTTTTGGAGCCATTCCACCAATCGCATGGCCAGGTTTTGACTGAGACTTCTGGATGTGCCAGAGGGCATAAAAAGCCCACCAACCCTAACCCTAACCCTAACCCTAACCCATAGGCCAGTATACTGTCCTTCTTAGTGGGTCAGAGGCACCCAGAGGTGCAGCCCACTAACCCACCCTAACCTTAACCGTCACTCTAAGCCTAGCCCTTACCCTAACCCCAACCCTAACCCAGATTTGTATGCAAGTACACTTCCCTTCTTAGTGGGTCAGAGTGATGCACCCAGAGAGGTGCCTCCAACTCCAGAGCCCACTATCCCTCCCTAAGCCTAACCTGTACGCCTGTACGCCAGTATGCTTTCCTTCTTAGTGAGTCAGAGAAGTGCCCAGAGAGGTACCTCTGCCACTTACCCCCCAACCCTAACATAATGTAATGTATGGTACGCGGCGGCTACGCGTTACGCTTCCCTTCCCTTCTTAGTGGGTCAACTCAGAGGCACCCAGAGAGATGCCTCCCAGAGCCCACTTACCCCAATCCCAACCCAAACGACAAATGGAAACAGAAACGACAGATTTTTGGAAATTTCCACGACAAACGGAAACTACCCGAAACGGGCCCGTCCCGACAAACGACAACTCGAAACGTCATTTTTTCTGGTCGTACCCATCTCTACTTCCCAGCTCAGAGGCAGAGGTCAGTTCCAGGGAAGAGCAGTTGGCCCACTGTCTTTTTGCACCCATCAGCCTATCAGATGGCCGGCACATGCACAGTCCACATCTTTGGATCCCAAGGCCCAAGCCTGGGGTGCGGGGTGGGGTGGGGGGACACGACGACAGAAACACCTCAGGCTAGAGACCTGGAACTCAGGGCTCAAGAGTCTACCTTGAATGTAAGGATCAAGCCCAAAAACTTGGGCTGTGGTCAGAAGACTTGCCGACATTCCTGGGCAACCCTCCACCACAGTTGTTGCTGTTGCAATGGCTGCAAAACCCATCCTTCTACCCATCCACCCCATAATAACTTTGAAAAGGAATAGATAAAGCATGTTGCAGCTCTTGCTAATTGCAAGCCACACCTCTGAGAAAATATTGGAAGGTTTCTACTCCCCCAGGAGGAATATAATAAACACCATCTCCCAAAATTCTCTGCACATAAGCAGGATGGAGAATATCACTATATTTATACTATCACTATATTTCTACTATGCCCAAGACCTTGAAAGATTTAAGGATGCTTGCATTTTAAGCAGTGCCATTAGTAAAGACTTCTACTGTAAAGAACTATACTTTGCCTTGTGCTCAGTGGTACATAGCATATCAGGTAGAGATGGGCACGACTCAAAAAGAATGTTTTTCGTTTTTCGTTTGGTCGTTTAGGGGTCCATTTTGGTTTGTTTTTGTTTTCGTTGGGTTTTTCCGCAAATTTTTCGTTTTTGTTTCGTTACCTAACGAAAATGAAAACGAAAACGAAAAATTTCTATTTCGTTAGCATTCTTTTCAGTTCAATGTGTTTGCCGCAACGAAAACGAAAAACACGGCAATAATTTTTGTTTCGTTTCCGTTTCCGTTTTGTTTTTGAAAAAAATTGTTTTCGTTTCGTTACCTAACGAAAACGAAAAAACGAAAACGGAAATAAAAATTTCGCTGTCGTGCCCATGTCTAATATCAGGCACTTATGTCCAAATATACGCTACCAGTTTATGTGATTACTTCATTTTCTTAATTTTTAATTGCTCAGATCTCTTCCTTGTTACCAGGCAACTTGAAATCATATTGACATTAAAAGGTTGGGTTTTGTTCTCTCTCTCTCTCTCTCTCTCTCTCTCTCTCTCTCTCTCTCCCCCCTCACCCCAGGTTTTATTCACAGGGCTGGCTCATCAATGGGTTAGCAGAGAAAGCCAGAGTTAACAGTTAGCAAGCCAGCCAGATTATTGATAGCATAAACAAACTCACTTGCCAAGTGGACCACCCAATATTTATCTGCTCGTTGGCTTGTGTGCTTGACATAATTCCATCCCCTTCTTTATTACAACAAGAATACTCCAGGTATCTTCAATATACTGAAGCAATTCCCTAAAAAAACACATTGTCATGGAAATAAACAAAATTAAGGTGGAAATATTACATAAAACAAACCAAAATGCTACAATGGTGGGGGGATACCACAAATCTCAGAATTCAGCATGAATTCTTCAATTGTATTGCTCTTTGCAGGTTTTAGGATGCAAAACTGCTGCTGAAAATGGGGTTTTAAAGGTTCCTTTTCTCTCTTTTTTTTAAATATGTTTTTAAGGTTTTATTCTGTGCCTTTTAATAATTAATTTGCTTATATTTTTAAGAGGTCTGATTTTTTAAAAAGTTTGCAATTGTCTTGATATTTTTGTTTTGAAATTGTTTGCAAGCTATCTTGCATCCTTTTAACAGGGAGAACCATTCTGAGGTCGCTACGGCACCTCGGAGTGAGGGTTTCTCAGTCACATTCAAAGAATACCAAAATGGTAGATACTCATACATATTCCTCAGAGGTTATGACTCTACATTTGCCCATCATAGTGCTGCCACTGTCAGTAAAGCTACACCAGGAAGATCCCACATATATGCAAGAACCTGCTGATGTTAGAAAGACACGCACTGGGTGGCATTTTTTGTGGTGAAGAACTTCACACTGGGAACCAGCCATGTATATGAGTGACTATGCCAGGTTATGGAATCAAAGAAAAGCAGTGATTTTTAAGAAAGTATGTGTATGGCAAGTATAGAATTGATGAGCCCTGCAATATGTGCCACCCCTAGTCTTCTATGATTCTACGATCCTCACCTAGAAAAATCTCTGGAACCACAGAACTATGATATTCATACTTTATAATCTGACTTTTGAGAATGTATGTCTACCTCTGTGTTGTTACATGCCTTCAAGTTGGAATCAAATTAGACCAACCCAGTGAGGTTTTCAAGGTGAGATACTACCTCAGTTTTACCAGTTTTACCAATTTCGTACCCCATTTGAGTTTCCATGGCTGAGCAAGGATTTGAACCTAGACCTCAAGTCTAGTCCATCACTGTATCACAGGGGTCCCCAAGCTTGGATAACCCAGGTGTTTTTGGATTACAGTTCCCAGAAACCTTCTCCACCAACTTTGTTAGCCAGAATTTCTGGGAGCTGTAGTCCAAGAACACCTGGGTTACCCACATATGGGAACCATGGATATATCTAGAGAATAGGATGAAAATTTTGACAGATTAGAGTGCTGGGCCAAATCTAATGAAATGGGGTTCAATAGAGGGAAATGCAGGGTGGCACATCTAGGTAAAAAGAATGAATTGCACAGATACAGGATGGGAAACACCTGGCTATAAAATCATATCGGTGAAAGGGATCTTGGAGTCTTGGTGGACCACAAATTGAACATGAGTCAGCAGTGTGGTGCGATGACCAAGAAAGCCAATGTGATTCTTGGTTGCGTCAACAGAACCATAGTGTCTAGATCAAGGGAAGTGATTGTACCACTCTATTCTGCTCTGGTCAGACCGCACCTGGAGTACAGTGTCCAGTTCTGTGTACTTCAATTTAAAAAGGATGCTGACAACCTTGAATGGGTCCAGAGGAGGGTGACCAAGATGATTGAAGGTCTGGAGGAAATGTCTTACGGGGAGTGGCTTAGGGAGCTGAGATTGTTTAGCCTTACAAAAAGAAGGCCGAGAGGAGATATGATAGCTATGTTTAAATATTTGAAAGGATGTCACATTGAAGAGAGGACTGGTTTGTTTTCCATCGCTTCAGAGATTAGGACACAGGGCAATGGTCTCAAACTACAGGAAAAGAGATTCCATTGGAACATTAGGAAGAACTTCATGATGCTTAGAGCTGTTCGGCAGTGGAATATGCTGCGATGGAGGGTGATGGAATCTCCTTCTTTGGAGGTTTTTAAGCAGAGGCTGGATGGCCATCTGTAGGGAGTCCTGTGATGGGGGTTCCTGCATAGCAGGGGGGTTGGACTAGATGGCCCTTGAGGTCTCTTCCAACTCTTATGATTCTATGATTCTATCTACTACACTGCACAAGGTATCCCATCTAGATGTAGATATAAAACTTCTGGTGGTAGCAATGACACTTTATATCTGACCTCTAGGTTAAAAGTCTGTCACAGTCAAGACTAGAGATGGGCACGACTCAAAAAAATAATTTTTCGTTTTTCGTTTTTCGTTTAGGGGTCCGTTTCGGTTCGTTTTCGTTTTCCGGGTTTTTTTGCGCAGTTTTCATTTTCGTTTTCGTTACGAAACAAAACAAAAAACAAAAAAGATTTTTTTCGTTTTTGTTAGCATTCTTTCCAATGCAATGTGTCTGCTGTAACGAAAACGAAAAACACTGCAAAATTTTTTGTTTCGTTTTCGTTTTCGTTTTGTTTTCTGGAAAATTTTCATTTTCGTTTTCGTTGTGTAACGAAAACGAGAAACGAAAACGAAAATGAAAATTTTGCTGAGTCGTGCCCATCTCTAGTCAAGACCTTCATGGCAGTCATGACATGGTTTTCTCAGTTCTCCTTTCCTACATGTCCAGGAATGTCCTTCTAGGACTACCTCTCCTGCCAGAAATGTACACTTGTTATTTTAAGACCAGTGACATTGCCCTACACAAACTTGGTCCAAACCACAGTGTCAACATTCAGAACATCTGGAGTGTAAGAACATCTGGTAACATTTTAAGTTCTGGGAATCAACTACATGGCAATAAAGTATATGACTGCACTTTAAAGGCATAGCTTTCAGCTCATAATTTCATGCTTAATACAAGTTAACAGAATCTGGATTTTATGCAACCCACTAAAAAAATCAGTGCCGTGGATAGAAGGCAGAGCTAATCTATGGATGGCAGAGACATTTATACCTGTGTAAAGATCAATACGTAATACTCTTTCATGAGTTTGGGGGTGCTTTAGCTCTCTGCTTTTATGCGTCACCTTAGATTTACTGCTGCACTTGTAAAGCTTCTTAGTTACTGGCTTTACCCCTTTTTCAAGGACTTTGGGATGAAGGGCAGCTGTGATCATTACCTATTAAGCATTCACTTCATTTGGCAGTAAATCACAGGGCAAAATCCAGTTTTATACATTTAAAACAGCAGAATATTGAAGAAGTTGTGAAAGGCCACAATTTTGGATTAGAAGAAGTATGCTAGTTCTGGAATGAAGGTGCTGGTAGATGGGTCGTATAAGTATCTTGTTTAAGGGAGGAAAAGGAGAAGAAAACATGGTGTTGAGAAGAAAACTTGACAGACCACAACATGTAGGAGCTAGGAATTTTGTAAGGCTGAAGAAAGTTCACATATCCTTTCTTTCAGAGACCCAAATGTGGAAGTTGCCGGGCCCTGGTTGCGACCTTTAAAGGTGAAGGTAAAGGTTCACCCCGCATGTGTGTGCTAGTTGTATCTGACTCTAGAGTCAGTTGTACATCTAGAGAGTTGTATCATCTCCGTTTCCAAGCCAAAAAGCCGGTGTTGCGCAAGTCCACGGCCATGTGGCCGGCATGGGTCAATGCATTTCCGAGCATGGAACACTGTTTACCTTCCCACGTTTTATGGCAGTACTTATTTATCTACTTGCATTTACATGCTTTTGAATTGCTAGGTTGGCAGGAGCTGGGGTTAACAGTGGGAGATGACTCAGCTGTGTGGCACTCCGGGATTCGAACTACTGAGCTGACGACTTTTCAGTGCTCTAGCCCACTGAGCCCCCACACCCACTTGAGCCACTATGCTCCCTTGAGCCACCAGACCTAGGTGAATGCTTAAAGCAAGACTAGAAACAAACAGCTTAACCAGTCCATATCCCCAGATTCCAAATTAAAATGGGAAATTCTTGTCATAGTGTTGATTTTTTAATTTCTTATCACACTGATTTCTTGTCACATTGTGATTTTTTTTAAAAAAAAACCTCAAGATTCACACACACACACACAGAGAGAGAGAGAGAGAGAGAGAGAGAATATATGTGTGCATTTTGGCAAATTCCTAAGGACTGCGCTGAGGAGAAATTCATTTCCATGTATGCTGGCAAGTTTTCATGTGCACAACTCCCCCCCCCCCCATGAGAAGAATACTGCAAAACCCTTCAGAAAGAAAAGATACCATCATAATTTAGAAAGACTATGACAGGGCATGCCTAGCTGTTAAAAAGTTCAACACTGTAGTCCTTCAGCCTTCAACAAATGTAGAACACACAAGCTCTCCCTCTTTTGTTGATACTGTAATGGGGAGGGGGAAACTTAAGCCCTTTCCCTCTTATGAAGGAACTTTGAGCCCATTCTTCTTTTTTTTAAAGAACCCATACACTGGAATAAAAAACTTCGAAAGGAAGGGGAGATGTAGAATCAAGGTACACCTGTTGCGCTCCACATAGTAGTGAAGTTATAGATTAAGAAGCTCTCCTTAAAATTGTGAACAATTAGAAACTGAGCTGCAACATCTCTCTTGCACTGTACTTTGTCTTTGAAGCAAAGGGATGCTGTTTGCCATACTGGATGTTGTGGTGCAATTCACTGCTACACAAAAGGACACAAGTGTTCCCATCAACATGATACAGCATGATGTCAAGAGGATCAAGGGTGTACCTGGGGGGGCAGAAGGGTGCATTTGCCCCTGGTGCAGCAATCTGGGGGCGCCTGGAGGGGGAGCAGGCAGAGGAAGCCGTGCGCCCTCCTGCCAGCAGTCCTCTTTTCCCCAGACTAAGGCTTGGCAATGGGACCCACTCCACCGCAGTCATCTCGTCCGTTGCCACATGCCAGTGAGCAGCTGCGCCCTCCTCCTCCTCCTCCTCCTCCTCCTCCTCCTCTTCTTTGCTTTGCTCTGGGCCCACTGCGGGAGAGATAACACAACAAACGCACACACGCCA
This sequence comes from Phrynocephalus versicolor, assembly GCA_023846285.1. NCBI lineage: Eukaryota > Metazoa > Chordata > Lepidosauria > Squamata > Agamidae > Phrynocephalus > Phrynocephalus versicolor. The sequence continues at coordinate 95,796,769 of JAHTLZ010000129.1, forward strand.
CATGCCCACAGGATTGCCACCCCCTTGCTGTGTGGATGCAGTGGGGTTGGGGAGGGCTGGAGGGACACAAAAACAACTTTGTCCCCAGGCGCTCCAAAACCTTGCTACACTGCTGAGGAGGGTATGTTTGCATATGAAGTCACATCACCAGAAATAAGTAGTCTGGATTAGAAATTTGGAAAAGTTACTTATTTGGATCACAGCTTCCAAAAGATCCCTCCCAAACTGATTGAAGCATTTGCGTTATACTCCAAAATAGTATGTTTTCATAGCTCTGACGCAGAAGTACTTTTTTATCTGGCCTGAAAACATATCTTCCCTGTTTAGTGCAGGAAACCATTTCTGGGTAAGTTCCTCTTATCCATCACCTCATGCATAAGGGCTGAAGTTCCATATTACAACAACATTTAGTAATCTGGGGGGCCAGGAGAGGAAGACTTGGTGGTGAAAATGGTGTTGTTCCATTAGACCAAACATCTCCATTCCAGCATGCTATTTTATCTGTGGCCAAAACCACAAAGTCTCGCTGAAATGGGCTGAAGAAAAGGTTCATGTTTCTGAAGCTCAATAGTTCCGCAAATGTTTGCTGATTTGCCAGGGAGAGTTGGTTTCAAACTGCTATAATTCAGCAGTGACCTGGGTCAGTGAGCCAGAGGTCTGTGTTTGAGCCTCTCCGGCATTTCTTGTCTGGTACCACAGAAAGAAGATGTGTCACCAAATGTGTGTCATTCTTCCTACTGTAGAGATTTTTGTGAGTCGATAAAGGGCATCCCGCTGCAATGGCTTTTGTGATTTTCAGAAATTGAACCATGTATTCACACTAGAGATGGGCACGAAATGAACAATTTTTCGTTTCCATTTTCGTTTTTTCATTTCCTTACGTAACAAAATGACAAATTTTGTCTCTAAAATGAAACGAAATGAACAGAAACACCGGAAATTTTGTCATGTGTTTCGTGTCTGTTACTGCAATATGAGTGAATTGCTTAAAATCCTTTAAAAAATCACAAAAAAATGAAATTAATGGTAACAAAATGGTAACGAAATGAACGAAAACGAAAATGAATTTTTTGCATACATTCGCGAAAAACGGAAACGAACCGAAATGGACCCTCCAAACGACAAACGACAAATGAAATGCCTTTTTTAAATTCGTGCCCATCTCTAATTCACATCATTCACATTACGGTTTCTTTCATACTGGGTGAAATTCAGATCCCTAGACCAGCTATCAGTTTCCCATAGGATCAATAAATTATGAATTTGTGCACTTAGGGAAGGGAAAGGGGAGTCTGAAAAGCCTAATGATGGTTTAAACACTCCTTTAGATCTGAGTTTTGTTTTAGCTTTTTCGTGACTTGACTATAGGTAATTCCAGTGGAGTATTTGGGTGCAATCCCACTAACATTTTGAATGGATTTCTATTCAGGCTTTTTAAAAATTAGGTTCAAGGGATGTAGCATTTACATCATTTGCCAGGATCACATTCACTGAATGGAAACTAATTTATTTCTGGTGATCTAAACTGGTTTTCACATTTTCACTGATGAAACCGACTCAATTTTAATTCTGTAGAAACTCAGTTTTGTTACTGTTTGTCTTTTTAATTTTGTTTTTGAAAATACAGATCACAGCCATGTTTCAGCATGGAAATGGCAGAATTAGCTTCCTCAACTGACTCTTGGTAAGCATCACAAATTTTGAGAGGTTTGGGGTTCAGGGGGCTGAGTTATGAGTATCTAAAGGGGCGTGCTCCGAAGGGGAAAAAAACTTTATAATTGTAATTGGAAGCCAAGCTGTGGCTGCATAACATAAGAACATAAGAAGAACCATGCTGGATCAGGCCAAAGGCCCGTCTAGTCTAGCTTCTTGTATCTCACAGTGGTCCCACCAAATGTGTCTGGGAGTGCATGAGACTAGATATCTGGCTCCTGATACCACTCTCCTGCATCTAGCCCTTGAAGTACCCCGGTTTTAGGGCTAATCCCTTGCCTTTGGCTTGGCTTCTGAAGTTCCAATTCCAATTAGAAATGATTTTTTCCTAGGGGCACCCCCTTTGGAGCTTAATAAATGACCCCTGATCCCCAAACCTTTTCAGATTTGGGATGCTTACAGGGAAGAGATTGAGAAAGTTCCCCTGCCCTTTCCTCTTGGATGGATTGTTTTGTTTTAGTGGGGGGGATGGTGTTTCATTACGAAACTAAATGAAATGCATCCTACTGTTTTGTTACATTACAAAGTAGTTCATAACTTAATGAATCGACAAAACAGTGTTTCATTTTTTATTTTGTGCCCATTTCTAGATAGCTCCATTCAGCCAAGATAATCAAAAGGCACTAAGCGATACATCACTAAAATGGGAGTAGAAGCTGTGACAGCAACACAGCTGACATTAAACAGGTGCACAAAATAAATCAATAGAACCCTCCATACCTTCTGAAATGAATTGATTTAAATCAAATTTCAAGTGAGTTATTATTTTAAAAAACCTACTGATTGGTTGAAAAAGAACTTGATCCGGAGCCCAAGTAAGTAGGTTTCACTAGTGCATCATTTGCTCGAGAAATTATAATTCCATTTAAATAACTCTTGAATCAATTTAACTGCAGGGGTTTTTTTCCCCCCTGTGGAATTGCACCCTTTGTCTATGATTTGCACCATTCACAGAGTAACTGATAACATTTGATCTTAGAAAGATGTAAAAATCCCAACCATGCTGCAAAGAAATAGTGCTTGGGACAACACACATCCTGGAGAACCTTCGTGTGGCAGACATCTACCATCAATTTTTGGACTCTTGCCTACAATTTTTCTGCACTATCCATTTGAAATGTGGTGCTGGGGTACAGCTTTGTGGATCCCCTGGACTGCCCAAAAGATGAGCAGATGGACCCTAGATCAAATCAAGCCTAAACCATTTATTTCTGGAAGCAAATATGTTTAAATTGAGGCTGCCCTCCTTTGGGCACATCACAGAAGGACAAGATTCTCTGGAAAAGATAATAATGTACGGAAAGATTGACGGCAACAGGAAAAGATCAAAACTAAATACAAGATGAATTGACTTCCTATGAAAAATCACAACCTTGAATTTACAGGAGCTGAGCTGTAAATTTGGACTACATTTGGAAGACTTCTCATTCATACAATTGTCATGTGTTGATGGCAGCTTGATGGCACATAACAAAATCAATCTGCGAAGCTGTCATTCTTAGCCTAGTGAAGTGGAATTCGACTACGAAAGCTTGCAATTTGTTCGATTTCTTATTGGTTCGATAAAAGGCAGCACCCACTCTTTCATTTGTGCAACCTTAAGGACCACATAGCCTTTTCCTTGTTCTTTCTGAATCCTATTAGTGTTTTATTTTTTTCCAGTGACCAAAAATTGTCGTGCTAGTCTACTGCAATGCTATTGGTTTTTTCCCCTCTGAATTTTTCAAATACCAAACTCTTGATTTACTTTATTTTTCTACTAAGTTTCATGGGACAGAGTCTTGTGCTATAGCACTTCTCAAGAATACCCACCACCAGGACACAATTCCAAGTCGACGGAGGTATAAAGGCCACATCTGGAACAGTATTGCTTTTTTCATATTTTTCTTCATTTAAGGGGAAAGCGGTGTACAATTTTACTGATGCAAACAAACCAGTAGGTAGCATCCATGGGCCATTTAAACAGATATAAAATAATAAAAGAGATGAGGAAAATTGTACACTTTGTAGCAGGGGAGGAATACGAACAACATCTAAGGATCAGCTAATTAAGTGTCCGTTCTTACAATCATTTCAATGGTGTGGGCTGCTTTTGTCTGTCACAAATCTTCCACCATTCATTTCCCATGGAAGACCCAGGTTCTAGTCTTATCATCTTGTATCTCCATATTGCTCATGATTTTACATTTCTGTCAAAAGTCCAGGACTCATGCATCCCCTCTTCGCCCCCCCCCAAAACAGCTATGTGATATTTACAGTTTAATCTTTTATTACTATTTTAATTCAGTACAAATTAGAAACTTCTTTTTTACACCCTGAAGGTAGCAGCCCACACGGCTGTATTCTGACATGTGGTTTTTTTTAAAAAAAATAAAAATCGGGGTTATGTCATGGTGTTCTCCCTAAAAATAAAACCAGCTGCAGTGTTTGTGGCTTATACACCACCTTTTCTTACAGGCTCTTGTGGTTAGGAGTATCTCTTTCCTTTGTTTGTTTGTCTTTTCAAAAACCCAACCAGGTCAAGGATGTTCCAAACTTCACTATCACAGAACAAAAAAAAATGTGGCAGGGATTCTGTAGCAGAAACAAAAGCATGAAGAAACTGTGAAGGAATCTGAAGAACAAAAGATTCCTTTCTGAAATGTATGATTCAAAAGGGATGTCATGGAAAGAACAGGATCCCAAAGTTTAGCATGAAATCTGAAACAAAAGCAGCTATTCTTCTTGAATAGCTGGTGATTTTGTAACTTTATAATGAAGTTGCCCAATTGTGTTGAATCTGTTATGGGAATGTACTGAAGTTGCTGTCCTTTCTGTGGGGGCCAAGTACAAAACTAAAATGGAGGCCTGACATGTAAGGAGAAATTGTTCTTCCTAGTCTAAAGATCTTTATGTAACAGAATGATGACATGGCTGTGACAAATATAACAAAGGGGAGGGTCATTGCAAATGAGTTTTTTGTTATTATTTATCATCCTTGCTTTCAGTTTGTAAATTCTGGTTGGCCTTGAAAGGACCAAAAGAGAAGATGAGTGGAAGGGAGAAAAGAGAGAAATATAATGGCAAGCTACTTTATGATGCATCATATGTTTAGGGTTCAGAACACAACCCAAAGACCCTGATAGACCCGTTTGCTACAAAACTGATGTGGAATTTGATGCCACAGAGGGTGATGGAGTCTCCTTCTTTGAAGGTTTTTAAGCAGAGGCTGGATGGCCATCTGTCGGGAATCCTGTGATGGGGGTTCCTGCATAGTGGGGTGTGTGTGGACTGGATGGCCCTTGAGGTCTCTTCCAACTCTATGATTCTATGATTCTATGCTGCATCCAAAGGAAGTACAGTGCCTGCAATTTTTCATCAGCACCTGCCATTTTAAGCAAATCTGTCTCCTTCATTTTTAAAAAAATCTGACCTCTGTTCCAGAACTCAGGATTTAAAAGCTTTACCTTGAACCTGCTGTATTCAGGTAGCTGGCTCAAAACGGACTCAGATTTTCCATCCTTCTAAAGTGGGTAAAATGAGTAGCCAACTCATTGCAGAGCCACATGTTCCTTACATGACTACAATGTGAACTGCCTAGAACATCAGTGGCAAACCTTCGGCACTCCAGATGTTTTGGACCACAGCTCCCACAGTCCTTTGTCATGGGTGATACAGTTCACATTTTGGGAGTTGTGATCCAAAACATCTGGAGTGCTGAAGGTTAGAGAGTGCTCTAGCACTATGGAGCAGTAGATAAGTGGAAACAATAATAACCTTTGAGGGAGTGAAGAAGAAAATGCATTAAATTTTGTTACCAGTGAATTCATGGTAGCCACATGCACCCATGGAACAAATACTAATGTTTGACAGGGATATGGGTTTGACAGAATGAAGTCCTGATTGTGTCAGGAATGTAATATGGAGTACGGAAATGAATGCATGATTTTTTGCTGAGATTCTCAACTGCTGGGTACAGTTTCTTTTCTTTTCTTTTCTTTTCTTTTCTTTTTTTTAGGCAGCATAAAAGCTCAGGTTGAAGGCACATTCAGGATGGGGACCCTATGTACCAATGGGCAAAAACCTGAGATGGAAATCTGTCGATGCAGCTTTGAGAATGTGGTTCACTCTGAGCTAGGAAAGTTACTTTTTTGGACTACAATTCTTTCCCCATCCAGCCCCCCCAGACATCGTGGCCTTTTCGAATTATGGATTCACAAAGACATAATGCATGGCGAAACAGTTCAGTCCAAAGAATGGGATCTTCTATGAGAAATCGTGTTTGATAATTTCATTTGCTGACAAAAAACATAGAAATGTAAGGCAACTTTTAAAATATAGTATGACTACCCCAAATCCATAGAGGATAGCTTCCAAACCCCACTGCCTGCTGTGGATTCTGAAAAATGTGGATTATAGCAAAATAGCAAACTCTATTATAATAGTGAAGACTATGCCTATCTGGTTCCCTCTAGTGGCCAGTTCATGTAAACCCACCTATATACAGTATTGCCAGGAATTTTTCTTTTATTTTAATATTTTTAATATTTTCCGACCATGGATAAATGATTCAGCAGATATTGATCCTGTTGATGTGAGGGCCCTACTGGATACCATAATGTAGTTTGTCACTGTACCTACCTAATACCTTTGATTTTAGTCATGAAATATCGACCTTCTCCTGGAAGTGTTGGTTTGAAATCATTATATCCATCCTTATTCCCCGCCCCTTCATCTGACAGAAGTAAAAGACTCTGAAATCAAGAGATGGCAGGGGGATGCCTCAAATGAATATTTTCAGGTGTGCAGTGACTTTATTATACCCCACTCCTATGAAATCAGAAGGATCCACCTTTGGTCTCAGGTTTTGTCATGAACTCCCAAAGAAATTGATCTTGCTAATCTGGTAACATTTAGTTATCAGACCAAAGAATTCTCGGAGGCTTCCACGGCTGGGATCTGAGAGTTGTTGGGAATTTTTCAGGCTTTTTCGCCGTGTTCTGGAAGTTTTTCTTCCTGAGGTTTCGCCAGACTCTGTGGCTGGCATCTTCAGAGGGCAAGGAGCTCAGGGAACTAGGAGTTCTCTCTGTGCTCTGGGGTATACAGTGAGTGGGACTGCAGGTTTTTTAAAGTTGTGGGAATGAAGAAACTTGTCCTATGCAGGAGAATAGGTATTAGTCATTGTATTGCGATGAAGGGATTGAGAAGTTTCACTGCAATTACGGGTGGCAGTGATCCTTGTCTGTGGTTGATGGGTGTTGTTAGCTGTTCTATTGTGTGAACTAATCACTGTTGCTTCTGGCTGGGTGGGAATCTTTGAGCTTTGATGTTTTGCAGACTGTAGTTTTCAGACTCTCTTCTTTTTTGTTGAAACTGCGCTTGTGTTTGTGGATTTCAGTAGCTTCTCTGTGTAGTCTGACATAATGACTGGGAGCATTATCCAGCACCTCTGTATCCTGGAAGAGGATTTCATGTCCAGTTTGCTTCAGGGTGTGGTCAGCTACTGCTGATTTTTCTGGTTGTTTTAGTCTGCAGTGTCTTTCATGTTTTTTTTATTCTAGTCTGGATGCTGCAGTTTGTGGTCCCAATATATACCTAGCCACAACTACAAGGTATCCTGGATACTCCTGCAGTGGAGAATGGGTTTCTTTTGTCCTTTGCTGACCATAGCATCTATTGTATTTTTGTGGTGGGTCTAAATCCTGTTTGTAGGTTGTGTTTTTTCAACACTTTGTCCATATGGTCTGTGACTCCTTTTATGTATGGCAGAAATACTTTGTTTGTTGGAGGCTGTTTTTCTTCTTCAGTTTGGTATTATTTTTCTGGTTTGATGGCTTTTTTGATTTTTGTTCTTGGACTAGCCATTTGCCTTTAGGGCCCAATTCAGGTTGCTGAGTTAAGTTTTGAGGAATTCAGCTTCACGGTTTCGGTTTGCGCGATCTACAAGTGTTTTGAGTATGCCTCTTTTGTGTCATGGGTGGTGGTTGGAATTTTTATGAGTGGTTTTTCTATACACCCATCAACCACAGACAAGGATTGTTGTTGCCACCCCTAATTAATCCCTTAATCACAATACAGTGACTAACACCTATTTTCCTGATATGACAAGTGTCTTCTTTCCCACAACTTAAAAAATCCACAGTCTCACTCTACACCCCAGAGCACAGAGAGAACTCCTGGTTCCCTCAGCTCCTTGCCCTCTGAAGATGCCAGCCACAGACTCTGGCAAAACATCAGGAAGAGAAACTTCCAGAACATGGCCAAATAGCTCAAAAAACTCACAACAACAATCAGACCAAACTTAACAGGCCTAAATGGCTTCAGCCTGCCATTTAGGAACTTTTTGTTGATCTTGGTTTTGGCTTCCTGGCCACAGCACATCCCTGAATTCTTGTCCACACTACGGTGTTTTTCCCAGATGACCTCAAGTCCCATTTGTTCCCACAAAGCACCAATGTCAAAACAAACACCAAAGCCAATCAATAGGAATAGTTACTTAAAAGGAGTTAAGCAAAGTCAATCAAATGGGGAGGCCAGGCAGCTTGTTTCCACAGGCCATCTTTGTCAATTTAGCTCATTTTAAATGCCGGATGCGGAGTTCCCTCCTCAGTAAGGTCATTGATTTTTGTGTCACTCAGAAGGCATTGGGTCAATGCAATCCTATGTGTGTCTACATGGAGCTAAGCCCCACAGGGTTCAATGGGATTTATTCACAGGAAAATGTGCATAGGGTGGCAGTCTGTCTGTCTGTCTGTCTGTCTGTAAACACCCATGTCAAGCAAGTTTGAAAGTTCAGCAAAGTTTTAACTGCCCTCTAGCATTCCACTTCAGCATTAAAACATTCTTAATTAGATTTTCACAGTTAATCTATCACTAAATGTCTCATTTATAACTGATGATATCTTCCTCCCTACCCTTCCACTCTGTTATCCTTGGAACACAGTGGCGAGGGGGTGTACCAGTTGCCTCAGTTCCCAGATTGGTTAATAATATTACATGGTAAGTTCAGCAGACCTGGTTATCTCTCCTTTTCCAAGTGGTGCATGAAGTAATACATGGAACGTTTCTTTATCCACAATATAAAAGACAAGTGGGGTGCAGCAGGCCAGCTACAGATGGGGCTACGCAGCTAGTGGACACCAGCCATTAATGGCCACCCTGCACTGAACACAGTGGTCTGCCAAAGGGGGCTTGTGGCCTCTTCCAAGCGGGGCAAGGGGTCACCACAACATGAGGAACTGTATTAAAGGGTTGCGGCATTAGGAAGGTTGAGAACCACTGGCCTTTAAGGTGGATTTCAATCCTGGGGTTCACTGACTCCCAACTGTTAGTTACTAGGGATGGGAGGTTTTAGATTTCTTGGACCACATATCCCATTATATAATTTAGGGAAGTTAATGGTGACGACACAGGAGAGGACCTTATCTGCGGCTGCTTCCCAGACATTCAAACTCCCTCCCACAAGAGGCCAGGCTGGCCCCATCTTTGCTGTCCTTCTGCGAGCAGGCAAATACCTTTCTCTTCGGGCAAGCTTTTCCTCAGTGGCTGACACTCTGCATGGGGTTTTTAAATGGATGGTTCTACCTTATTGCTTTGAAAATGTTTTTAGTGTTGCTTTGTTTTTACTTTTTCTTTTAGTGTGGTATTTTTTTGATCCTGTTTAATATTTGCATCACAGAAATAGTTCTTATTGTGTTATGTAAAAGGTAAGCATTTCTGGAGGAAGGACATTTTTACACAAAAGCTCCCATGTTTTCATTGCTTGCTATCAGTTTACCATGTCTTTTTTTAAAAAAAAATACGAAGACAAACAATCTTCTAAAATGTGCACACACTGTAACACACACACACACACACACACACACACACACATATTATAATCATTGGCATCCTTCAGTCTCGAAAGACTATGGTATCATGCCTGGAGTAGAGATCCTAAGAACATCACCTAGTGTGACTAAATAGACCAATTTGGGCATGGCAGTCTCTACTGCACTGGGGGCAGATGTATTCTGTTTCTTGCCCGGTCGTCGAGTTTCCTTCTTTCCGTGCCTGCCTCTTTTCCTCTGCCTGTTGGACAAATGCCTCTTCAAATTTATGTAGACCATGCTGTATCTCTTGCCCCCAGACAGTGTGATCGAAGGTCAGGGTTTCCCATCTGTTGAGGTCCATTCCCAAGGCCTTCAGGTCCCTCTAACAGATATCCTTATACCGCAGCTCTGGTCTCCCTCCCAGTATGTAACGTACATATTCTGTGGTTCATTTGGTAGCCCATTAGCCTCTCTACAGCCATAATTAGTGCCTTCTCAAATTATTTCAAGATGAATTTGACTGTGTATTTTCCTCAACATTTTTACCAATTCTGTCTCCCTGCACCTCCATTTTGTCTTTGTTTTCATGCACAGTCTCTTTAAAATGGAAAGACAGAGAGGTGAAGGCTGTAACACTGAAATGCTTTTTCATGACAAATAAATGATTCACCTCTCTAAAAGAATAATATTGATGATAATAATAAAATTACCTTTGCTCCACTCATATTTATTGACTTCATTCACTTGACACTGTTACATTTTGCTTGACAAACAAAGAAAAACAGGAAACCAGACCGTTGGTTTCTTATTTACCACAGGACTCTTATTGTATCACTGACATGTGGATCATAGAATCATAGAATCATAGAGTTGGAAGAGACCTCAAGGGCCATCCAGTCCAACCCCCTGCCATGCAGGAACCCCCATCACAATATTTCCGACAGATGGCCATCCAGCCTCTGCTTAAAAACCTCCAAGGAAGGAGACTCAACCACCCTCCACGGGAGCATATTCCACTGCCGAATAGCTCTAACTGTCATGAAGTTCTTCCTAATGTTCAAATGGAATCTCTTTTCCTGTAGTTTGAAACCATTGCCCCGAGTCCTAGTCTCTGAAGCCATGGAAAACAAACCTGTTCCCTCTTCAATATGACATCCTTTCAAATATTTAAACATAGCTATCATATCCCCTCTCAGTCTTCTTTTTGAAAGGCTAAACATTCCCAGTTCCCTAAGCCGTTCCTCATAAGACATTTCCTCCAGACCCTCAACCATCCTGGTCACCCTCCTCTGCACCCGGTCGAGGTTGTCAACATCCTTTTTAAATTGAGGTGCACAGAACTGGACACAGTACTCCAGGTGGGGTCTGACCAGAGCAGAATAGAGTGGTACTATCACTTCCCTTGATCTAGACACTATGCTTCTGTTGATGCAACCAAGAATTGCATTGGCTTTCCTGGCCGCCGCATCACACTGCTGACTCATGTTCAATTTGTGGTCCACTAAGACTCCCAAATCCCTTTCACAGGTACTATTCTCCAGCCATGTGTCCCCCATCCTATATCTGTGCAATTCGTTCTTTTTTACTTAGATGCACCACCCTACATTTCCCTCTGTTGAAATCCGTTCCGATGGCTTTGGCCCAGCACTCTAATCTGTCAAGGTCTTTTTGAATTTTCATCCTATCCTCTAAGGAATTAGCAACCCCTCCCAATTTGGTATCATCTGCAAATTTAATTAGCATACCCCCCCACAGCCTTCTTTTTGAAAGGCTAAACATTCCAAGTTCCCTAAGCCGTTCTTCATAAGACATTTCCTCCAGACCCTCAACCATCCTAGTAGCCCTCCTCTGCACCCGGTCAAGATTGTCAACATCCTTTTTAAATTGAGGCGCACAGAAAGACTCTGAAATCCAGAGTACTCCAGATGGGGTCTAACAAGAGCAGAATAGAGTGGTACTATCACTTCCCTTGATCTAGACACTATGGAAAAGAATGCTATTTAGATTGGTAGCTTTCTAGAAGGATGGCATACATGACTTGTGTCTCTACAGTTTGCCATGCAAATGTACATATAAATATATGGCACATATTTCCATAATTGAGGAAATGCAGGATGATAGCTGCGAACATGTATTTCTACTTACTTCAAATCATCCTTCAGCCAAACTCAAGGAAACGTTTGGTTTTATGAATTCAAGAGCCAAACTAGATAATACAATTAAGGATGTTTTTTAGAAGAGGTGCTTCTCCAGGTGGTGAAAAACATCTCTGATGCATGTGACTTTTCTCAGCCAGGATATCTCTCAATACTATTTGCAGGGAATCTTAAGCAGGTGAAGACATCTGCTTGGGAATACCCTGAAGCAAATGGTGAGCCACTGTGTGAGATCGGATGGGCTGTGGCCTGTTCTAGCAAGGCTGTTCTTATGTTCTTAAGGTTGGTTAAGGTTGTATCTAGTGCAACCTTTGCATCCACATGCAGGAATCAAGCAACCCCTTTTTAAAAATGCTGTCAGATCATTGCTGATTCGCTGCATCAGTTGATGGCCTACTGCTAAATTTTCTACCATCAGATTAATTAACACACACAATTTTCTTGAAAAAATTAAGGCCACAACTTTATTACTCACCTTCTGAGTTTCCATTTCTAAGCAGGGAATAGTTGCTGGGTAGAAATGCAAACAAATGAAAAATGATTAATATATGTAATGCTATAAAACGCCTTTATCCCTGTGCAAGCCACGAGGGGTAAAGTTGAATCTCTTGGTGACTACTTATGGATGAAGAATTGTAATTGGGTTGAGGTTGGGGTCAGGAGAAAAAGGTATGCAGATTTATGGAGGATAGACCTTGTTATTAGAGCAAGAATTAAAGTGAAATTGCCGTGTCCAAAGGTACTGTACCCAGAATTTGTAGATGTTACTTTTTGTGATTAGAAGTCTCCCCATGTACCAGCCAGTAAGATCACTGAAAGATTCTGGAAATTGCAATCCAAACAAAAGCAACTTCCTAGCACTCTCTCTGGTTGCTGCAGATGAGCAGAAGCTCGCACCTTGTATGATTCTCATGACAGCTTCGAAGTATCTAGATATCTAGATGGCCACTCTTGGTGATGTCACTAGACAGAAGTTGGGCTGACACAGAAAGGCCATTCTTATGGCTGCATGGAAGCCAGAGAGCAGCAAAATAACCAATGATGCATGGATCAAACTAGCAGGGAGTGCATGGCCATTGCTTGCTTTCAGAGCAGCTGGTGATCCACCAATTTCCTGGAAGTGTTTGTACAAAGCGTTGCAGAGACAGGACACAGCCACCTACTGTTCTCTGGAAAGCTCCACAGATTCGTCAGCCTTGCCTAGTCCCTCCACGTTGGTGAGTGTTCAAGTCTTGCTGTTCCTGACAGTTTTGAGCCTCGTTTTAAAGAGAGAACTAAAATAGACAGATTCCCAGCATGTACCAGACCATCTGCCTTTCTTGTTTTTGCTTGCTGCTATTACAGGGCTCCAGGAGATGTAGCAGTGGGAAAAGTGGAGAGCTGGGGGAGGAGGAAGGCAGAAACCATCCTTTTGGTCATAGACTTTGATGGCTCTGGCTGGCTTCCAGCTTCATTTAATTTCCTACACCTTGGAGCACTTTCAGTCTTTGTCAGCTAATAATCCATCTCATGGGGGAGGAAGAGGCCAAGACAGAAAAGAAGAGGAGAAATAAACCCTTGCTGACTTTTTCTACCAGAAGAGAAGATACGGTTTATTTCTAGTCCCCCTGGTATGATTTCAAAAAGGGACCAACTCTGCCTCGCATTTTTTAAAAATTCTTGTTGACATTTCAAATCTTGCTGGACAGATTTGACCCAGCAGCATGATCTATTCAAGGCGGGGGTGGAGAATGAGTTCATCAAACTTTGACTATAACTCTCCTAAGGTAGAGTTTCCAAATTCTTTCTTCAGCGTGAATGTTTTAACTTGCATTCAAGTCAATAATAAAAGGTTTTTTTTTGGTCTCTCTGTAGATTGATTGGTTGATTGTGTGTTTTTTTTTAAATTATCCCGTGATTCCCATGGAATGCTCTTTGTTCCAAAGAAACTATAAAAGGGTAATAAAAATTCATGAAAACTATGAATGTAGATAACAAACAAACATCAATAATAATGCAATATTGGAGCTTCAGAGAATCCAAAGCCCTTCCAAGTCCATGCGATCAGGGTGAAAAGGAGGGAGGGGAGACATTTTTCCTCTTCTAGATTTCTTCCTATGCATGTGTGTGTGTGTGTGTGTGTGTGTGTTGCGTCATTATGGTTGTGACTGACTCTTCGTGACCCCATGTCCATGGAGTTTTCTTGGCAGGAATACTGGAGTGGTTGGCCAGTTCCTACTCCAGGTGCCTACTGTCTCCATCCTAATCATCTCATGGGAGGGGGATAAACTACAGTACATCAGCAATATTTGAGAGGGCAATATCCATCACTCCACTTCTGCCTCTATAGCTGAGTTTTGATGGGACAGCATGAACTGTCTGGATCACAGATGGGGAACTTCTGTTCCTCCAGATGTTCTTAGCTATGAACTCCTATCAGACAACATGCCAATGGCCAGGAATTATGAGAGATGCAATCCAGCAAAACCTAGGAAGCCAACTTGCTTAGTCTCAATCCAAATAGCTAAGGTCACTCAAAGCTCACTTTCCATTATGGCTAGTACAATTGTCTGCAGAATTCAGGAAACATTACTGTACAGACTTCCCTTCTTTCAGGAACAATGGTGGTGAAAAGAAAGGTCATGGGATTTCACAAATAATGCAACAAAGGATGTTACTTTATAAAATATCCTGAGCTGCCTGCCTGGCTGCCTAGAGCAGGTACAAGGCATGTCAAAGGAAGCTTCAAACCATCCAGTGTTCACTTTCCATTAGGTCCTTCAGAAAGAGCCTTGCATTTGATTGCGGTAATGAGAATGCACTGAGTGAAAGCATGAGTAATGGGAGAGAAGGAAAAGAAGGATCATGAAAATGCATCTTTCAAAACAGATTACTGGACAGACGCCTCATTGCCCAAATCTCCATCACAAGCGATAGTTTAGAACCAAAAGGAAATAAGAGATAGACAGCAAGCACATTTAGAAGTTGTTTTCATCTATGCCTGTTTGCGTCGATGCAGTCTGTGTCTTTTCCATTTCTTTGGTTGTTGATACTGGGAGATGCCCTTAGAGACATCAGAGAGATGACCCACAATGCTTGTCATTGCTTGCTGGCTTTTGTTGCAAGGCACTTTAATCACAAGTTACTCTTGTGAAGCAGGACAATGCCTACTCCCTTCCCAGAGTGTTGGTCTGACTTCCTTTGGGGGAAAGATCACAGGAGAATTTCAGCATTTATACCATATTTCGGTTCCTCTGCAAGTGCCTTAGTTAGAGCAAAGCTATTACCATATATACTCGAGTATAAGTCGACCCGAGTATAAATCGAGGCCCCTCAAAAAACTGGGGAAACTTATTGACTCGAGTATAAGTCTAGGCTGGGAAATGCAGCAGAGCCTGGCAGCTCCTCCTTCGTGAGCTGGGGGAGCGGTGTGTCATGTTTAAAATGACTTTGAGCCACCAAGGCAAGCACTTGCCTCAGTGGCTCAAAGTCATTTTAAACATTGCAAGCCGCCCCCTTGCAATGCAGGGGACGTCAGGAGAAGCGGCACACAATGTTTAAAATGACTTTTAGCCACCGACCAAAGCACTTGCCCCAGTGGCTAAAAGTATTGACCCGAATATAAGTCGAGGGCCCCCTTTTTCAGCCCAAAATTAGGGCTGAAAAACTAGGCTTATATTTGAGAATATACAGTATGTCTGGAAACAAAATCTATTGGCTTCAGTAGGAGAGTTAAGCATGGCTTTGAATCTCTCCCACTGAAGACCATGGGCTTGTTTGCGAATAGATTGTCATTGAAGAGATTGTGTCCTGTAAATGGAAAGAGTCATTTACATTCCTCTTCTCGCCCTTCTCCTGAATGAGGTACTTGGACTATGTGTTTCTGTCATCTTTCTGGCTTGCAGTTGCAAAGGGTGCGGGTGAGGAAAGCGTAATGCTTCCATATATTTTGTTTTTATGATTCAAGCTCTTTTTAGCAGGAAGTGAAGCATTGCCTACGGAAGGTTGGTTGATTTCCTGACGCCCTGTTTGTGTAGTGTAAACACACCTGTAAATACAAAGAGGTTGTGTTGGCAGCTGGTGCAGATAAATGGTCACAGTGACTAATACATACATGACAACATCAAAACTTCACTCTGCCAGAAATCACAGAAGTCATTGCGGGACAAATGACATGTTGTCAGCAAATTTGGCTACCTTGCTTTTTTATCCCTACTTCTAGATCATTTATGAAGAGGTTGAAAAACAGGGGTGCTCCCAATACTGAAATTTGGGGGAGCCCATTCTTGACTTCCCTTGACTTGGAGAAGTGTCCATTTAGTGCTACCCCCTGTTTCCTGTTGCATTGCCAGTTGCTGATCCAAGACAATACCTGTCCTTTGATTCCATGACTGGCAAGTTTATTCAAGAGCCTTTGGTGTGGAACCTTGTCAAAAGCTTTCTGAAAGTCCAAATAAACAATGTCAATTGGATATACCTTTTCCACATGCTTGTTGACTCTCTCAAAAAATTCCAACAGATTAGTGATGCGTGAGTGGTACTTGCAGAAGCCATGTTAGCTCTCTTTCAGCAGCGCCTTCTCATCTATATGCCTATTAATTTTATCTTTTAGGATGGTTTCCATCACTTTACCTGAACATCACTGATCAAACTGACCAGTCGGTAAGATTCTATATTTTGGCTTGAACATCAGCAATGATCCCAGATGATCTTGGACTTGCTCCCAGAAACCCAGGCCACCAAAGCTAGTTGTAAAGGCTTCTGAGAGTTTTAGGTGAAGATGCTCGGTTGGGAACCACTGGAATAGACAATTTACCATTAGGAGCTGAAAACATGCAGATGTTCCAGCCGGATGATTCTGAGATCCATACCTAAGCAATAAGACTTGCAAATACTGCCCACAGATAACCCATCAAGAGCAGAGCTTGGGAAAGATTTTACTGTTTTGGGGCAACAAAACTTTAATTGAGATACTATAAGTAGAACCAATGTTGTTTTTTCCCTTGGCTATAGAAATAATGTTAGACAAATTGTCTGAAGAGATCCTTACAAGTATCCTTATGTAGTCCCAGAATCAGACAAGAGATCCCACAGTTGAAGGAGTCTCCACTACTTCAAGGAGAAGAAGCACAAGTCAGTTTAATCCTCTAAAAATCTGTATTTAACTGGGTTAAATTTAACCTATCTAGATTGATATCTCAAAAGAGCATCAAATTACCCAGGACTCCAAAAGCCAAAGCAGGTGAAAGAAAGCTCCAAAATAGTGTGGTATTTTGAGAGGTAGCAGGTTGCTGGAGAAGGATGCACATTTGGAGCAAATCAACATCATCATTCTCATTGTCATCATCATCATTATCCCAGCTTCCATTCACATAGACACTGATGGGATCTGATGAGCTGTCTGTGACATTTTTGTAAACACAAGTTGAGGTCAAACTGATGGCACAAGAAAAAGGTCAGCTCTGTATGCAGCAGCAGTGAAATGAGGAAATTCCATGTGACGAATCATTAAGAAAAAGGGACAAAATTAAAATGGCCAATGGAACAAGAGAGATGTATATAATTGTGCATGGTGCAGAGAAAACAGATAGGGAGTAAAAAGGCTTTGCATCCCTTTCAAAAAAACTTAAAGGTTTATGGTTTAGATGGCTTTAAAAGGAAATTAATTACACTCATGGAGGTTAGGTCTATGTGAATTCCAATTAATGTGGCTATATGTCATCTCTTGCATCAGACATAGCATGCCTCTGTGTATGCCGGCTATTGAAGAAAGTGAAATGGAGCATTCAGGTGCACTGATGTTGGGGTTTTCTCATCCGCAACAGATTGGCAAGTGTATGAGCCAGCTGTTGGACTAGATAGACTATACTCTGATCTAGTACAGCTCCGCAGCTCTTGAACATCATGGAAGTATTTTTATTTTAATTGGGGTACTACCCTGTTTTCCCCCAAATAAGACCTACTTACAGTTTTGCCTCTCACTGAAATATAGGGCATCCCCTGAAAATAAGACCTCCTCGATAATAAGGCCTCCCCCAAACATAAGGCCTCCCCGATAATAAGCCCCCCCCCCAAGCTACCGTAACTCTGGACTCTGGACCGTAGCAGCCGTAGCAGACAGGAAGTGCGACGTCTCTTTTAATCAGAGAGCCCATGCTGCTGCCAGGACAAGCTGCCCCCTGCTGCTCACTATGCCCTGATGGAGTCTGGCTGACTCACGCGGGGCAGGAATTGGGCACATTGTGTGGACACACAGGGGTGACTGAGGTAGGGGGAAATGTCTGATAAAGGGGTTGGGGGGGGATATCTGGTGAAGGTGTCCATTGGCACAGGGGTAGGGGGAAGGGGAATCACTTAAAATGATCATGGAAAAATAAGACATTCCCTGTAAATAAGACCTAGCACATCTTTGGGAGCAAAAATTAATATAAGACACTGTCTTATTTTCAGGGAAACAGAGTATCTGTAGGAAAGAAGATGCCAAATTAGAAGCACCTTTGGTTTTGTCCAGCAGATCTCTTGTGTGACTGCCTCTCCTAAAAACCTGAAATCCTGCCTTGTTTGAGCACATTTTAGTCCATGTGACAGTTGGAGATGGTATTAATTTGCTTCCAAGAAAGGAAAACAGGCTGTTAACAATAGATAAGCAAAGCAAAAAGCATAGCTTTTCGGGTGAAGAGGGAATTATTCACCTTTCTTCTTTCGGTGAACCTATTGTTTCAGAAAGGTGAGTATAGCATTTCAGACCAAAGGCACCAGACAATTGTTCTTGGAGTGTTGATGAATTTCAGGCATCTATATTTTCCATACAAAACAAGCACACGAGGTCAGAAACAGGCTGATCTTTTTGTCTTCCTCTCTGTCTTGCAGATCTGGTGCGAAATATTTTAAAGGCTACTGTATTTTAAAACATAGGCTTTAAATGGAAGGATAGGTTTTGACTAGCCGAGGCCTGTCACAGGAAATGTCACAGGTTTTTGTGACGAGATGTGTCACAGGCTTTTAGTTTTACCCATAGTGGTGCCAGTCCTGTTTATTACCCCCAAAAGCATAACACAAATGGCATAACTTCTGGAAGTGAATCACCACCAGTCAGGAAGTCAACATAGACTTCTCCCCTCACACAGAGAAAAGCGACCAAGAAATGAAACACACAAACAAAAAGACATAGTTTATTGCACACAGATTCACATGACTCACCATGTAAACAAATCCTGTCTGTGCTGACTTCTTGCACTAAATCACAGCCCAATGTTGTCCTATTTGCATTCTCTCAGGAAAACCTGCTGGACTTTGGTGATTATTGTTCCCACAGGATGGATGAAGAAAACTGACAAAAATTTATTCCAGAATACTTTTGTTTGTCTATAACTAGACGTGAAGCATTTTTATTTCTTCGCTATAGAAAATTATCAGTGTGTTTCCAACAAGGTCAAAAGTAACTAGTTGCAAATAATTTAATTAGAGCGACCATATGGCCAGTTGGGAGATGCTGCTGCTGCTGCTGATGATGATGATGATGATGATGAAGAAGAAGAAGAAGAAGAAGAAGAAGAAGAAGAAGAAGAAGAAGAAGAAGAAGAAGAAGAAGAAGAAGAAGAATGTGACAGAGACCTTGTCTATAATACCCCAGATATCATGACTGTATACAAGCAAGAAAACAAAGTTCAAATCATCAATGTGGCAATACCAGGAGACACAAGAGTCAGTGGCGAACAGATAACCATTAACCAAATACTGGGATTTAGAAATAGAAATCGAAAAGCTATGGAATAAGAAAGCAAGAAAAATACCAATAATAATAGGTGCCTTGGATGCAATCCCAAAAGACCTGGATCAACACCTGAAAACCCTTGGCATTGACAAGATCAACATCGGTCCACTACAAATGGTGACATTATTAGGAACAGCATATATTCTATGAAGATATCTAACGTCATCCTAGGCTCTTGGAAAGAGCTCGATCATTGGATAAGGCCAACTCCTGTTTAACACCTGGCAGCTGTGTTCACCAGATAATAATAATAATAATAATAATAATAATAATAATAATAATAATAAT
>JAHTLZ010000129.1:95816478-95833112 GCA_023846285.1 Phrynocephalus versicolor
GGCACGTGCTGCTTTCCTCCTGCTCTTCACATGATGGTCCAGTCACAGCAGGAGCACAGACTTCCCTCCTCCTCCTCCTCCTCCTCCTCCTCCTCCTCCTCCTCCTCCTCCTCCTCCTCTTCCGGAAGCTGCCCACTCAAATCAGGAGGTGAGACAGGGATGCCTGCAGCACTGCCTTTGAGTGGGCAGCTGCTGGAGAAGTCAGAGCAGGCTGTGCTCCTGCTGCAACTGGACAGCGGTGCAAGGAGCAGGAGGAAAGCATCATGCACCAGCTGGTGAGTGGGGGAGCTGGTCGGGGTGGCGAGGGAATGTGTGGTACGACTCAGAGCACTAGTCAAACTAGTTTATTCTCAGTTTTCTTTTGCAGGGACCTTTGGGTTTGACAGAGGTCAATCCCAAGGTTGCAAATTAAGCTTCTTTAACTGGAGCTTCAAATTTGGTACCTCTTTAGAAAAACATGGAGTTGCAGAAGGCATTATAAACAAAACCACAAAGGTTTCCTGTACCCATCCTCTGTCTACACAAAAATTAGTCAAGTCTATAAACCCAGACTGTGCCAATTTAAACTCACCATATGGAATTATTATGCAAATCTGTTACATTGCATACAACTTTGAAACTGATGTTGCAAAGATTCGTGCCCTTAACTATTGGAACGCCACCAATACCGTGGCCTCAGCCAGTCACATTAGCAGCCAAGTTCATTACATTACAGATGGTAACCTTCCCCACAGGCTAATCAATCTTTCTCTGCCAGAAAGCCATTTTCCACGTGCAAATCACTTTCAATTGTTCAACAGCGCCTTTGTAAAATTCTCGTGCTGAGAATATCTGGATCCATTCCAACTTGTCGGCATTAAATGTGGAGTCTGTTGCAGAACATGTTGCTCTGAATGTTTTGTAGCTGTCCTGCCATCAGCAGCAGAATAATCAAGAAACTCTTAAAATCAGAAGAGCAAACCCACCCCAGATCAGACTGTGCATTGAGCATCTCTTAGAGGAGACTTGAGAATACTACGGCTGAATTTTTCTTGCACATCTTTACCACTGTGTATGTTTTTCCACCACGCCGATGATTCAAATATTAAAATGTTCTGATTCTGCTCTTTACTTTTCAGACTCACTGTGGCTGGTAAAATCATCCCACTGGTAGCACACTACAGAAATTAAAGTCTCCACCGGATTCCGTGGCCACCAAATGATGGCACCATCAGCGTTAGGTGGCGTCAAGTTGCACAACAGAATTTCAGCCAGTATGTTAAATCAGCCAAATATACAGGAAGTGGCTGGAAACGATGAGTTAACAAACAAATTAACGAGTTTTTTTTCTTATTTTGTGCCAAGTTCAACCCAGATTTTTGGTGACCCTACAAATAAATGACTTCATTTGAGGGCACTGCACAACTGCTGCAAACCCAAGACTTTAGCCTCCTTTATGGAGTGAATCCATCTCATTCCTAGTATTCCTCCTTTTCTGCTGCCTTCAGTTTTACCTAGTATTATTGTCTTTCCCAGCAAGTTTTAATATCATTATTAATAATAAACTTTATTTCTATGCCACCTTTGTCCCCAAAGGGACCCAAGGTCGCTTACAGTACAAATGCAATACAATTAACACATTAAACTCGAGACAGATATATTAAAATACATTGAAATATTTAAAACAAAAAACAAAATTTTAAAAACAATAATAAAAACCCAACTATTTATGTGTAATTAATTCCTTCACCCAATAGTTAAAATGTAACTACAATCCATGACAATTACAACATTACAAGTGTTACGTAATTAATCTGTTCTTCTAATACCGAGGATGTGACTACATTGCAATGTAATGAGGGGTAACTTGTTTTGTGGTATATCTAACATTCTAGTAAACTTTGAAGTTACATGGGTATGGACTTCCCAAGGGACAGAAAAAAATATCACATGTTTAATGAGCTAGCTTTTTCTGCTGCCTTGTGCAGCTGAACAAAAAAAAAACCCTTCAAATCAAAAGCAAGTGTATTGGATATTTTCTATAAATGGGGAAGTAAAGAGCTGATTTTTTAAAAAAAATGTAATTAAAGCA
This sequence comes from Phrynocephalus versicolor, assembly GCA_023846285.1. Classification (NCBI taxonomy): domain Eukaryota; kingdom Metazoa; phylum Chordata; class Lepidosauria; order Squamata; family Agamidae; genus Phrynocephalus; species Phrynocephalus versicolor. Next base: position 95,818,550 of record JAHTLZ010000129.1, read on the forward strand.
ATAATGAACTACTACGGGGTTATGTCTGATTGCTTTTTTAATGGTTGATTACCAGACTTTGATGTTCATAGGTCTAAGGGCAGACAGACATAGCCACTGAAAACTATACAAATATTTATACACAAGTGCAAGAACATAAGAACATAAGAGCATAAGATGAGCCATGCTGGATCAGGCCAAAGGCCTATCTAGTCCAGCTTCCTGTGTCTCACTGTGGCCCCACCAGATGTATCTGGGAGCGCATGAGACTAGATATCTGTCTATTCATACCACTCCCCTGAATCTGTTCCTTGAGGTACCCTGGTTTTAAGTCTGGAGATTAGACATCTCCATCATGGTTTGTAACCTGTGATGGACTTTTCATCCAGGAATCTGTCCAACCCCCTTTTGAAGGCATCCAGGCCAGATGCCATCATCCTGTGGCAGGGAGTTCCACAGACTAACAATGCACTGGGTGAAAAAATATTTTATTTTGTCTGTTCTTACTCTCCCAGCCCTCAATTTGAGTGGATGTCCCCTAGTTCTGGTATTTTGTGAGAGGGAGAAGAGCGTCCCTCTATCCACTTTACTCATGCCCTGCATAAAGTTTCAGTCCTCCAGATATTAGGAAGAAAAAATTCCAGAACATGGCCAAACAGCTGGAAAAACTTACAACAGCTACCTTCAGCTATTGTTCGATTGCAACTCCATCTTAGCTGGTGGTGTAAAATCTTAGAAACACCATCCAACAACATCTGAAGGGACCACACATTCTCCATCCTTCCCCTAAGGCAGTGGCTCCCAACCTTGAGTCCCCAGGTATTCTTGGACTAACACTCCCAGAAGCCTTCAGCACTGGCTGTGTTAGCCAGAGTTTGTGGGAGATGTAGTCCAAATCATCTGAAGACCCAAGTTTGGGAGCCAGTGCCCTAAGGCAGAGAGGAGGGTATGAAAACCAGGCCTTAGCAGGCTTCTACAGCACCATAACAATTGTGTGTGGGGGGGGGGATCAGTGCTGGACACTTCAGAAGTCAGCTGGGCATTTCCAATTTTCCAAGCTGCAGATGTTGCTGGACTTCAGCTCCCAGCATCCCCAACCAAAATTGCTAATGAAAATGGCATTGTGGTCATTACAGTCCAACAGTTTTTGAGTGTGGACATCAAGTAGGGACAGGATAGAGCAGGCCTGCACAACAGGTAGACCGCGGGCTACCGGTAGCCCATGAAGGATTCAAAAGTAGCCCACTGGCCATCAATAAAAAAAGTGAGAGGATAAGTTCTCCACTTCTCCCCCCCCCAATCCCAAGGACCACCAGTGGCCCAACAAAGTTCTGGGTCTGCCAGCCCACGGTCTCAGTCAAGTGAGGCAGTTCAAGGGCCATGGTGCACTGAAATCTGTTTCCTCCAGAACAGATTAATTGGTTTTCAATGCATTCCTATGGGAAACTGCTGCTCTACTTAAAAAAGTTTTTACTTATGATCATGTGCTCAGAATGGATAAAATTCGTAAGTAGAGGTTTTAATGTAGTAGCCCTCAGGCACTTTGGTCCAGAAAATGTAGACCTCAGCCTGTTCAAAGTCGAACAGCCCTGGGATAGAGAGAGAGAAAGATCGTCTCTAGCATGCAGTTCTAACCCGAACATAGAGATATCAGTCTCATTTCTGCTCACGCCTGTTACTGCTGCTTCATGACAAGCTAAATAACACTCATCAACCCCGGGAAACTTTCCCACTGCTGCTAGTGGATGAGGATCAGGAAGTGAAATGCTTTAACTGAATTAATTAAACGTGATATGGCTTGTATCTTTAAGAAGCAAAACTGTTGTTTCAATTGCTGTTCTCATTTTTCTTTCAGCAGAGGAATGAGACAGAAAAGGAGGAAAGACTGACACCCTTTGAGAAAGCCATGCTAAAAGCATCCCATAAAAAGTGGAATTGCCGCATGGCAGACAATACTGGTCTGAGAGGCAGAGAATATTAATGGGGCCATCAGAAGACTTGTATACATTTCATCCTAGGAACCAGCCTCCCACTGTTTGTGTTGATATTTGATTTGTGAAAAGTAAGAAGCAGGCAACACAGATGTTGAGTTTTTTCTGCTGCTCTGATTTGGCACAGAAAGCCGCTAGGCAAACTGATAGATGAACACTTCTGAGAATGATCGTCCCAGGGAGACACATTTTCATCTTTTTAAGACCGAACACTTTGCTGCATTGTATCATATGGCATAACAATGCAATGTGTCTGAATAACAAACCACGGGCTCCCCACTGAACATGGATGGAAATGATAAATGGAAGCAGCTTTTACTTTCTGTTCTGTTCCTTTCGGCTGGGTAGGAAATATGCTGGCGGCAAAGAAAAGAAAAAGAAAAAGAAAAGAAAAGAAAAGAAAAGAAAAGAAAAAAGAGGGCAGAATTTTGCAAAAGTTATGTTTTCAAACTACAAATCCCAGAATCGCTGTCAGTATGGTTAGAAAGAGAGGGCATGAAAGAGATATGCCAACTCAGCTGGCTCTCCACAGGGCTGTGTGCTGAGTCCACTGCTCTTTACTCTTTATACTTACGATTGCATTCCCGCCTATCATAACAACATTATAGTTAAGTTTGCGGATGACACCACAGTAGTGGGGCTTATCTCAGCAGGAGATGAGTCTGCTTATAGGGATGAGGTGGAGCGGTTGGTTGAGTGGTGCAGAGAGAATAACTTGCTTCTGAACACATTAAAAACTAAGAAGCTCATAATAGATTACAGGAAGAAGAAAACAGATCTTCAACCACTATTCATCAGTGGGGACTGTGTAGAAAGGGTGACCGACTTCCGTTTGTTGGGAGTCCATATTGAGGAGAATTTAACCTGGAGTGTAAACACCTCTGAGCTGCTGAAAAAGGCCCAACAGAGACTGTACTTTCTGAGAGTTCTCAGAAAGAATAACATCACTCAGAGACTATTGGTGTCTTTTTATCATTGTGTACTAGAAAGTGTACTGACATACTGCATATGTGTGTGGTATGCCAGTTGCATGGTGGCTCAGAGGAAATCACTCCAGCGGGTTATCAATATGGCACAGAAGATCATCGGATGCCCACTCCTCACATTGGAGGAATTACACAGCTCCCGCTGTCTTAAGAAAGCTCAGAATATTGTAGGAGATATTTCTCATCCTGGACACTCTCTGTTTGTACCACTACCATCAGGCAGAAGGTATAGATCTATTAGAACAAGGACGGAAAGATTCAACAATAGTTTTTACCCAATAGCAGTATCCATGCTAAATTCTGTTAAAAATTAAGTTGACGGGTAATATTAGTGTTGAATGTGTTACATATATATTGTATGGGGGATTGTGTATGGCTGTTGTTGTTGTTTTTTAAAATTGTAGTTTTTATGGATTGGGTATGAATGTTGCTAGGTGAAAGAGTATAGGGCTGTGTGTGTGTTTGGTTTTTATGTCAGTTTTAAATGAGTGTAAGTGATGTTTGGCACATGAATGTTGGAGTATGTGTATGGATGGTTTGTTCTTAAATTGTAGATTTTACATCTTGGATTTTTATGCTGGGTTGTGTGAATGACTGACTGGATGGCACTTTTAATCTCGTTGTATTTATACAATGACAATAAATTGCATTCCTATTCCTATTCCTTCCTATTCCTTCCTATTCCAGCTGTGGATTCACTGGATCAGACGTCTACCACACACCTCTGAATCAAGCCAGCTTTGAAATTATGCATGTGAGTGAGTTGGTGGCTTAAGGAAGCCTGGGAGGTATAATATAAACAGATTTGCCAAAAAAATCTGAAATAAAGTTTCTCAGAGTTCATCTGACCAAGGATGTCAACATTCCTTGTGACTGTCCTCTCAAAATGAAGTGGCAAAAAGGGTCTCTTGCTCATTTTTAGGCAGATTATACTCTGTTTTCTATCTGATTCACATCATGGCACAGTTACTTATACTGGTTAGAAAAAAATCCCAAGAAGGCAAGGTGCTTTTCGTGCCACCAGCTGATACCGCGAATTTCCGCACAGGGCAATGAGGGCTCATTCCCTTTTGTCCGTCACCATTCACAAGCAGCCGCCCACCTGCTCACTGGGAGAAGTTGTATCAGGGAGTAGAAAGGCAGATGGTCATCCAAAATACACTTGCTCCTGAGGACAAAAATCGCTGCCCTTTCCTGAATAAGAAATGTAAGGACTGTCTTACGGCAACACAGAGCCACATTTGAGCAGTATGGAGTGAGGGGGAAAACATCCAGAACAGTTCACGTTGGGCCTCCCCATAAGAGGACTTCTCTTCCTCATCTCATGGATGTACAACTGTCCTCTACCAAGACCCTGCCATGTTGTCCACTAAAGCTCCCTACCCCATTGTATGGTATGTCATATCATCTGATACCAGTTCCTTTCAACTGGGTTTGCTCACTAATCTTTGTGCCTGGAAATCTGAGGTGGACCAATAACTGCTTGTGTGCTATAGCCTCTCCCAGAGTTCTCAGTAGAGATGCAGCATACTCTGAGATCCCTTGTGCCTAAGGATCTTCTCACCAAAACCTCCTGGAACCCTCTAGTAAGAAAGGGGAAAATATATGCTATGACCCTTCACGTCTGTTTTAGTCACTGGGATTTTTTTTCCAAACTGGCAATGATACCTGGAGTTTTCTAGTTTTTGTTTGGGGGGGGATGCCCCTCTGGACATAAAACAGTGCTCCCTGGGGCTTTTAACTGGGGTTTTAAGGGGGGTATCAATAGTGCATGGGCCACCAGTAACTCTCCAAGGTTTGGAGATGGGGGCATGTACCCCCCCCGGGCTTCTGGAAATTACTCAGCCTTGATATAATACATGCCACTGAGATAAAGCTCCTTCCTTAATAAATAAGCAGATATATACCTACCTCAAAATTTACTCCTGGGGATATGAATGGCTAGGAAGCTATCATTAGAGAATAGAATAGAATAGAGTTTTTATTGTCATTATGCATATGCAAGATATGCACAACGAAATTAGAGTGCTGTTCCAGAACACACTCTAAACAAGGAACCATGCAAAACACATAAAACACATAAAAGACCACACAAGGTATTAAAAACTCTTAAAATCACTTACAAAATTTAAAGCACTACTTAAAAACTGATTAGGATGGTGCTAAAACTGAGCTTCATGGCAGAGTAGTTAAATTGCTGTACTGCAGCTATAACTGTGCTCATGACCTGGGGTTCAATTCCAGATAGCAGGCTCAAGGTTCACTCAGCCTTCCATCCTTCGGAAGACAGTAAAATGAGTACCCAGTTCTCTGGGAGTGGGGGCAATGTGTAGCCTGCATAATTACTTGCAAACTGCCCCGTGAGTGCTTTACGTGGTATGGGGAAGTATGTAGGCTGCGCACTTTTCTTTTTTGCTTTTAGAAGAATGTCATTTGTGTAACTGCACAATGATATTTCAGGCTCCAAGTGAATTTTAATGGGAATTTTTAATGGGAGCTTTCCAATTTTATGCTATCTTCTTTTCAGTTTAGTGGAACTGAAAAGTAACAAAAGGCAATCAGCACCAAATGTAACACTACTTACATTTCAAATATTGCAGTGGCTAATGACAATGAATTATTTGTTAACTCTGAAAGTAGGTGTTGCCTTTCTTTTTAATAGTAGGTGTTACACTTTTGTGCTTCTAAATGTTTTTTTAAAAAATATTTTAAGTATGTTTTAATCTGATAATTTATTTAACAATTTGAATGACTATACTTTATCAAGGGTTTATTTTTAGCGGTATTTTTTTAAAAAATTCATGTTCTAAGCACTTTGGGCCCTGCCGGAGAGGAAAAGATGCTATAAATAGAATGAAATTAAATATAAGGTATTAAAAGGAAAATTATATTTAAAAACTAACTTTAAAAATATGTTATTTTTCTGCATAGGACAAGTTTCCTCAACTTTTAAAACCCCAGTCTCACTCACTTTATAACCCAGAGCACAGAGAGAACTCCCAGTTCCCTGAGCTCCTTGCCCTCTGAAGATGCCGGCCACAGAGTCTGGTGAAACGTCAGGAACAAAAACTTCCAGAACATGGCCAAACAGCCCAAAAAAACTCACAACAACTAACTTTCAATGCTTTGGCTGCTTGGCCGTGTTCTACAAGTTTTTCTTCCTGGCGTTTTGCCAGACTCTGGTGCAGACGTTTCTGCTTGGACAGCTGCCATAGCTTCAGGAAAAGGTTTTCTCTATCACTATTCCATTTAAGTGGAAATCTTTGGAACTGAACAAGAACATGGAACTCTATGCACGTGAGGTGTGTGCTCTAGGTTCGCTGAACATTGTCCCTGCCTATAAGGAGACTTTTGCTCAGGATAAGGGGCTACGGTCCCCGTTAAAATGCTCAAACGAGATGACCTCCCGTATGCATTTCATCTGTTCATCTCTTTGACCACAAATAAAAGTCACGCCCTGCTGCTTCCTAACACATCTGGTGTCTGTTGCCTTTCAGCTGCTGCCTCTCTTCTGAAGGACATGAGCCACCCTTTTAAAGTGCCAGTAAATGTGACTGTGTCTTCTTTTTAATGTACTAAGTGTAGCTTTAAGGTCATGATTCAACGGAACCATATAATGCAGGCTGGGAAGTAATGGCCTTTCCCCACAGCAGACCCATTAAAAGAAAACTCCACTCTTGAGCGTTTAATATCCATGGGTTCAGCTGGCTTGTGCCGTTGCTGCTCTCACACAGTGAAAAGTAAACCTTGCCGATAAAAAGCCGGATGGAAGGCACTGGCCATAAAGAACTGTGTGTGTGTGTGTGTGTGAGAGAGAGAGAGAGAGAGAGAGAGAGAGAGAGAGAGCGCTGATTACACTTCGATCTGGCAAAAAAAGGGGTCACAACTAGGGAGGTGCCTCTTGCTTGTACTGCCTCCAGTGCTGTTTTTCTAGTCATATTACCTTCATTTTAAAAATTCCCAAATTATTTTACCAAAGTGATCAAAGGTCTTTTGACACTTGGCAGCCCTTAAGGGCATTTTGCCTGGCAATAAGCATTTGTCTTCTCTGCAACCTTAAAAGACTTAAAAGGTGGACAGATACTATGCTGGTTACTTTGGTATACAGTGGACCCTTGTATAACAGACAGCTTGTATAACATAAAATTTGTACAACATAAAATTTTTTGGAGATAGGGGAAATTTGCTTAACATAATCGCCTATGGGGAAAATCCGTACAACATAAAAATGGGATCACTCCGTTTTCAATGCATTCCTATGGGAATTTGTATAAAGGAAAATTTGCTTAACATAATTTTATTTGGAACGAATTAATTCCTTTATACAAGGTACCACTGTATTGGGTGTGAAACCTTATCGGTGATTTTGAAGCAGTCTTAGCATCAGCCCTGCCTCCTGATGCCATTATTTGGTGGATTCCATCTCACCACAAAGTTTCTCAGTACCTGAAAGACTACATCCTCTATCAAGAATGCATTTTGGTACAATGCTTTGGTAAAGAGAGCTTGCTATCAAAAGCTCAGCTTGCATTATTTTAGTTTAATTTTTTTTAGTGACCTATAAAGGTATCGCCTTGCCTAACCTTAAAAGAAGTGATAGTCAACTCTATCATGCTAAAAGGGGCTATACATTTTTCTTGGCCCCAATATTCTTTATTTAATAGTATTCTGGTGTTTCTGCTGCTGCTGCCACCGCCACCACCTTTGCTGCCATTGCTGCTGCTTTTGGTGATTTGGTGATGCACAGGTGAAACCAGGGTTGCTGTATTGCCCCAAATTCTTTGTTTCGTCCAGACTTCAGGCATGCCACCTGGTGAGTGAGTCTTGAAGGAATTGGGTAGCCCAATTCCTCACTTTCCATTGATGAAGAGAGAAAAAGGCAAGTTTCTGGTACTTGTTTCAGCAACATGTGTGAGTAACTTCTACCAAAAAATGTGTGAGTAACTTCTACCAAATTGTTCAGGGATACGGAATCCTGTTCTGGACATCAAGGGTGAAGAAGTGAACTTATGGTGATATATTGCTGACACAGAAGCAAAGCAATTAGGAGCCTCATGGCATAGTGGTTAAACTTCTGTACTGCAGCCAAAACTGTGCTCACAACCAGTTGGCTCATGGTTGACTCAGCCTTCTATCCTTCCGAGGTTGGTAAAATGAGTATCCAGCTCTCTGGGGAGTGGGGTGGATTTGTAGACTGCATAATTTAACTGTGAACTGCACAGAACATAATAGAGTAGTATATAAGGAGAACACTTTGCTTGTACTTTGCTTTAGTTCAGTGGTTCCCAACCTGGGGGTCGGGACCCCTTTGGGAGTCGAACAACCATTTCACAGGGGTCGCCATGAGCCAGCGAAGAAAAAGGCACAAACGGCTTGGGTCTGGAGGAGGAGAGGGAGGAAGGGGGGGAGTGAATTACAGCTTGATAGGTTGGAGGGGATGTCAGTCAATAGCACCGGAGGCTGCAATTGGCTGAGAGTGCCTGTAGTGGGAAGTTCTCTATGGCCCCTGTGGCAGTGGCCTGCCAAAGGGGGCTTGTGGCCTCTTCCAAGCAGGGCAAGGGATCACCACAACAGGAGGAACTGTATTAAAGGGTTGCGGCAATAGAAAGGTTGAGAACCACTGCTTTAGTTGCTTCTCAGAGGTAGGGAAACTGTAGCCCTATTCAGGCGTTGCTCATCCATTTTTGTGCAGCGTGCAGACAGAGTGCATCTCCAGTCCTCTCTTTGTTGTCACTTTCTCTACATGGAAAGTAATGTATCTTAGTGCTTGAGTATGTTCTCCAGGTGAAAATTAACAATAAATTTCCTTGGTTCTTGCTCAGGTGAAAAGTTACTGATGAACTTCTCCTGCGTATGCACATTACTCTCCCATTGGAGAAAACAGCAAAAGAGTTAGGGTGAGTCACTAGCATAGCACAGAGAACTGTGTTCGTGTAACATCTGAAAAGGGCTTACATGGTGCAAAACAGAGAGCCTCGATTCTTTTATTTAACCTATCTCTCATATTGATGAGCATAAATGTCTCATGTCACATTGCAAATCTGCCCCTCCCTTTTAAAAACAGGGATTTGACAATTGAAATTAGCCTGTCTTGGATTGAGAGATACGCATAGATATGAGCTCTTTCTGCACTTGAAAACTAACACTGCCACATTAGTTTTTGGCTCAGAAAAGGGCAGATCCAGAGGGGACATTGAGAGATATTAAGGATAGTCAACAAATGGACAACAAACTCTATGCTTCCTTGTTTGCATGCAGATAAATTAAGACAAAGCAAAGATATTAGGTGAGCTGCTCTATATTATTAGATGATGCAATAAACTTTTTATTTTTGCACAAGTTGTATTAGAGTTATAATATTTGGTACATTTTTAAGCTACACATGAAATCCTAATATGTCACCCTAAGGACCACATTTATTGTTTGAAAATCACTAGTATTAGAATCATGTTCCATTGAAGAGCAATATAGTCTGGCCTTCTAAAATTTATGAATTTCTTCGTAAATGCAAGATTCTGACATTATAAAGTTTAAATGTGTAGAAAAATAAAGCAGATTTGTCTACTCAGGTTTTCAGCATGTAGAACTCTAGATGTGCCTTTGTATTAACTGTGTTTTGCTATTGGGATAAAATGGCTGCTTCTCTCTTTTCAGACATCTCTGTCATCCTAACATGTACATACATGGTACGGAAGTAGAATATTTGCCTCGATAAGCTGAGTATAGCTAGATTTTCTGAATTTAGCCAGTGGAGGTGGCCAGATTTGTGATCCAGTTCATTTGCGGTAAGAACTGACCAAATCATGGATATATTTTTTTCAAAAATCCAGTAAGCAGAAAGAAATTTACATTTAAAAAAATCAATCTGAGAGAAATCAAAAAAGCAAAAGCAAAGTGTTCTGCTTATATACCGCCCCATATCACTTCAAGTAGTCTCTGGGCTGTTTACAGTTTTAATTACAGTAAAGCAGGCTACACATTGCCTGCCCCCCAGCAAGCTGGGTATTCATTTTACCGACCTTGGAAGGATGGAAGGCTGAGTGAACCTGGGATTGAACCCCAGGTCGTGAGCACAGTTTTACCTGCAGTACAAGCATTTAACCACTGCGCCATGAGGCATCAAGACTAACATATCTGCTCTTCCCACATATACACATATCATTCTCCATGAATCTCCATAGCTCTAAGTACTAGTGATATCACAACCCCCAGGGTTCTCTGCAAAGTCTACGGAATGGAAATTATTAGTCTTTCTGCAGCTTTCCTCCTGCAGTGATATAGGGCTTTGGCCAGTGTCAATAGATGGGAATGGGATCATCATTCTCATCCGTTGCTCCAATTATTCCCCTCTATAGTATTCAATGCAAAATGTGGAATTAACTGGAAAATTTATACAGTGGACCCTCGTATAACAAGCGGTTTATTTAACAGAAAATCCGCTTAAAGGAAAGAAATTCCTGAGATAGGGGGAAATCGTTTAACAGAATCGCCTATGGGGAGAATCCGTACAACAACAAAACGGTCGTGATTAGGGATTAATCCATTTTCAATGCATTCCTATGGGGAATTTGTACAAAGGAAAATTTGCTAAACAGAATTTCATTTGGAGCTAATTAATTCCTTTATACAAGGTACCACCGTAAACCCAAAGGAGAGCTTTCAACGTTTATTGGCACCTTAGCCTACAGTATTATGGGGGGAGTGGAAGTAGAATTTCATCAATGTTTTCTCTCATAAAAAAAACCCTACCCAATGTATCATTTTATATTATTTTATATAACTTACCTTTTTCCCTCTGAAAGCAACTTGTCTACCTTTAGTCCTATAATGATAAAAAAAAACCTAGCCATTAATTCTTCAGTGGACGAGAGTTCATGAAACAATTTTGAGCCATATGTAGGCATTAGAGATGGGCACGACTTAGCGAAATTTCCGTTTCCATTTCCGTATTTCGTTTTCGTTACGTAACGAAACGAAAAACGAAAAACGGTTCAAAAATGGAACAAAAACGGAAACGAAACGACTAATTTTGAGCTGTTTTTCATTTTTCGTTACTGGAAAAGCACTTAATGGAGCTAAATGGGAAGAAACGAAAAAAAATTTGTTTTCATTTTCGTTTTTCATTTTCGTTACATAACGAAACGAAAATGAAAAATTTTGAAAATTAGCTCACGAAAAAGGAAACGAAACGAAATGGACCCCTAGACGAAAATGAAAACGAAAATGATTTTTTTTTCTGAGTCGTGCCCATCTCTAGTAGGCATTCTGTCTTTCTGCATACTAGCTTGCCAGAGACGTTGAAGATAATAAAAAGGGTTTATTTAGTTATGTCCGCAGCAAAAGGAAAAATAAGGAAAGGATAGGCTCTCTGGGTGGCAATAATAACCAGTTACTAACAGTTTTCTCCAAAAAGGAAGAAAGAGATCCACTGGGACAAATACTAGATGAGGTAGGATGGAAATTGCAACATAGAATAGGTAGAGAGCTGGTACCGGAACACCTGGAAACATTAAATGCATTTAAGTCTCCTGGGCCAGATGAATTACACCCAAGGATATTAAAAGAACTGGTGGAAGTAATTTCAGAACCATTGGCAATAATATTTGAGAAGTCCTGGAGAACAGGGGAAGTCCCTATCGATTGGAGGAGGGCTAATATTGTCCCCATCTTCAAAAAGGGGAAAAAAGAGGACCCTAATAATTACCGCCCAGTCAGCTTGACTTCAATTCCTGGAAAGATCCTAGAGCTGATTATTAAACAGGCAGTCTGCAATTATTTAACAAACAATGCTGTCATTACAAGAAGTCAACACAGGTTTCTTAAAAACAAGTCATGCCAGACTAATTTGATCTCTTTCTTTGATAGAATTACAGGCCTGGTGGATGAGGGGAATGCTGTGGATATTGCTTAACTGGACTTTAGTAAGGCCTTCGATAAGGTTCCCCATGGTATTCTCGCTAAGAAGTTAGTAGAAAGTGGGATAGATAGCGCTACTGTTAGGTGGATTTGTAATTGGTTGACTGATCGCACCCAAAGGGTGACCATAAATGGCCTCTCTTCAGCTTGGAGAGACGTGACCAATGGGGTGCCCCAGGGTTCTGTTCTGGGTCCAGTGCTGTTCAATATCTTTATTAATGACTTGGAGGAAGGAATAGAGAGTATGCTAATTAAATTTGCAGATGATACCAAATTGGGAGGGGTTGCTAATTCCTTAGAGGATAGGATGAAAATTCAAAAAGACCTTGACAGATTAGAGTGCTGGGCCAAAGCCATAGGAACGGATTTCAACAGAGGGAAATGTAGGATGGTGCATCTAAGTAAAAAAGAATGAATTGCACAGATATAGGATGGGGGACACATGGCTGGAAAATAGTACCTGTGAAAGGGATTTGGGAGTCTTAGTGGACCACAAATTGAACATGAGTCAGCAGTGTGATGCAGCGGCCAGGAAAGCCAATGCAATTCTTGGTTGCATCAACAGAAGCATAGTGTCTAGATCAAGGGAAGTGATAGTACCACTCTATTCTGCTCTGGTCAGACCCCACCTGGAGTACTGTGTCCAGTTATGCGCACCTCAATTTAAAAAGGATGTTGACAACCTCGAGCGGGTGCAGAGGAGGGTGACCAGGATGGTTGAGGGTCTGGAGGAAATGTCTTATGAGGAACGGCTTAGGGAACTGGGAATGTTTAGCCTCTCTAAAAGAAGACTGAGAGGGGATATGATAGCTACAGTATGTTTAAATATTTGAAAGGATGTCGTATTGAAGAGGGAGCAGGTTTGTTTTCCATGGCTTCAGAGACTAGGACTCGGGGCAATGGTTTCAAACTACAGGAAAAGAGATTCCATTTGAACATTAGGAAGAACTTCATGACAGTTAGAGCTGTTCGGCAGTAGAATATACTGCCACGGAGGGTGGTGGAGTCTCCTTCCTTGGAGGTTTTTAAGCAGAGGCTGGATGGCCATCTGTCAGAAATATTGTGATGGGGTTCCTGCATGACAGGGGGTTGGACTAGATGGCCCTTGAGGTCTCTTCCAACTCTATGATTCTATGATTCTAAGCTTAATTTAGTTTGCAAAATAAGTACATGTAAAAAGGCTTGTAAAGTAGCAGAAGCTGGATACTGAGTTTCCCGTTGGCTCATGAATTGTTTGTGCATGTTATTAATTGAATAACCTTTTCTTTTCATTTCTTCCCTTACTTTCACACAAACTGTACAAATTGTTCTATTCAGATGGGAAATTTTAACCGGCACAGACTATTTAAAAACAAGAACCCTGTGCGCTAGGCCAAACAGTTCCTCGGGACCAGTTTGTACACTCAGCTGGCTTCATATGATAAGGAGAATGGCTGGGAAATTTTGAACATTTTGAACACTGAGATAATACATTTGTGTACCACCACCACCACACGCCAATACATTTGTGTACCACCACCACCACACGGCAATACAGTTGTGTACCACCACCACCACCACCACCACACAGAATCGCTCCTTTGTGTGCTACATCAAATGCATCACTATTATCTGCAGTACTATACAGCCGCCACCACTCTTTCAAGGGCTCTGGGACAATTTGGTAGCTTTCCTTCTGTGCTGATGCTCCATAGTATCTTACCAGAAAGCTGGTATCCTTTGCGGGAGTTCCACTTCCCAGCAAACACTTAGACAACTTCCTTTACTAGCAGAATGAAGGTCCAGAGCTCAGCCCATTCCAGACCATAGAGTTTTCAAGTCTAGCCTTTCTTGAAGTGAGCACAATTCAGGGTGTGGATCTGGCACATGGGAATTCCAGAGCAGAGAATTCAGGGATGTGGAGTTTCAAAAGCAAAAACATAAAACAACAACAACAAAACTGCCTTGGATTCAACTATGGGTGGTTTCACGACTTGACCCATTCACAGAAGGCAAATAATTTTTTTAAAAAAAATTACAACTGATGCAGCACATCTGCAATAGTCCATTATACAGCTTGAGAGTTTTTTCTTGTTTTTAAATCCCTTCCCCTGACCTTCTGCCAAATGAGCAGAGGTGATTAATTTTGCCCATATCCTGGTGTGGCTTACTTATTAAGCCACTTCATGAGATTGGCAAATTAAAACTGGAATCACACATGCTGGAACTGATCCAAACCAGAGTGATCCTACCCACCCACCCCCCCCAAAAAAAGTAGAAGCCAGGGGCTCAGAAAACTACAGCATAGGATCTCTCAGAGAAGCGGTCTGATTCACTCCAACAAAAATGTTGTCTGCTCATCACCTTTAAGAGTGAAGCTGCCTGTTCCTGCAGTGGACCAAACAGTGACCTAAATGTCCATATAATCAGCTACTGACACACAACTTTGACTTAATTCCGTGTCCTTCATGCACATCTTTAGATACAAAACAGAGCCTACTCAACAGGGTACCCTAAAGACAAATCAGCATTCATTTCCATTCATAAACATTATTTCACAATTCTCAGCTGCCCTAATTACCACTCCTGACACACATCCCACATAAAACTGTTAATCAACCCAATTCCCGTACTATGCAAACCAGTGCAAACCTATCGAAAGCATATACTGTATTGGGTCTCTTCGGGGGGCAAGGCGGCATAGAAATAAAG
>JAHTLZ010000129.1:95833122-95891266 GCA_023846285.1 Phrynocephalus versicolor
TTATTATTAACCACACAGCTATCTATGCTAGATTTTGTATTACCAATGACTAGTCGAACGCTTCCCAAGCATTTAAAACTCAGTGATGTATCGGCGAATTATGCAAGCAGATCCCAGTAAGGCGGCTTTCTGCATCTGACTGATGGTGACTTTGTCAACTCCAATTTCTTCTAAATACTTGCTGCTGCTGATGATGATGATGATGATGATGATGATGATGATGATGGTGATGATGATGATGATGATGATGATGATGATGATGTACAAAATTGCTACAGTCAATGTTTTGCTTAGCCTGATCAGTTTATGAAATTTCTTTCATACCTGGGAGGTATGGAATCTTATAGGCCCAAAGCCAATGACAGAGCGTCTTCACTTTGGATTCTGAAAACTAAGCTACAGACTTCTTTATGAAAATTAAAAACCCTCAAGGCAATTTCATTTTGTTTATTTTTTCTTCCACTAAAGAGCAAAATGTGGCTCCTTTCACAGCAAACCAACAAACAATAACTTATTACTCTGTTATCCAGAGCAAGACAGGCACACACCGACTTGTGGCTTCGACAAGGCTGTGGCAAATTAGGGTAGTCAATTATTCATAGGCACAGCTCATTTCCAAAGTGCTTTGCTAACGTGATGTTTCTTTACTGAAGAAGAATCAAGGCCGGGATATAGCGATGGGCTCAAATATCATTCCAGGGTTGGAATTTGGATGTGGCTTTGAAACCCAGTAAAATATTGGAAGTGCTGTGGTGGGGCCCAGCTTGTGAAGGGACAGAATCTCAAGGTCCTGTATGCTTTAATAATGCCGTTAGAGATGCACACAAAATGAGAAAATAGTGTTTTGTTTTGTATCGTTTCGGTAGTAGTTTAGTTTTGATTGTAATTAATTTTTAAAGTACAGTGGACCCTCTTATAACAAACAGTTTGTGTAACGTATAATTTGTACAACATAAAAAATTCCGGAGATGGGGGAAATTTGCTTAACATAATTGCCTATGGGGCGAATCTGTAGAACATAAAAATGGTCGCGATTAGGGATTACTCTGTTTTCAATGCATTCTTCTGGGAAATTTTTATAAAGGAAAATTTGCTTAACATAATTTCATTTAGAATGAATTAATTCCTTTATACAAGCTACCACTGTAGTTTTGTTATGAAATGAAACGCTATGTTCCCCTGGGTCCTAAAGGACGAAAATGGCAGGGGAGCTTCCTCTAGTGATTCTAGATAACCCCCTGAAATTTGGAAAGGTTTGGGGGTCAGGGAGCTGAGTTATGAAGTTCCTAAGGGGGTGCCCTTAGGAAAAAAAATTCTATTGGAATAAGAACTTCGGAAGCCAAGCTGCGGGCACCCCCTTTGGAGCTTCATAACTCAGCTCCTTGACCCCCAAACCTTTTCAAATTTCAGAGAACAGCTTGAGCTCCCCTGCCATTGATTCCTGTAGTTTGCATCATTTCATTATAGAGGGAAAATGGTGTTTCATGATGTAATGAAATACAACAAAATGTGTCCCACTGTTTCATTAGTTAACAAACTAATTTGTTACCTGACAAAATGACAAAACAGCATTTTATTTTTGTTTCGTGCCCATCTCTAATACAGTGGTCCCCCGCCCTTTCGCAGTTCATATACTGTGGTCCTGCTATATCATGGGAACGCAATACCCTGAAAGGGCTTGAGGGAAAGAGGAAAGGTTTTAAAAGCCGGGGCTTTTTAAACCTTTCCCCACCTTTCCTCAAGCCCCAGGCTCCAGCTGATTGGCACTGGGGTGGGGAAAGAAAAGATTTCCCATGGAGGCATCACGCACCGCTTCTCCCCACCCACCCCATGGTGCTGGGAAGCTGCACACAATGTTTAAAATGCTTTCATCAATAGTGCCAAGTGCTTGGCTCCGTTGCTAAAAGTCATTTTAAACATTGTGCGCTGCTCTCCTGCATCCCCCCTGCATGGTTGAATGGCGAGCAATGTTTAAAATGTCTTTAAGCAATGAAGCCAAGCTGGTTCCATTGCTTAAAGACATTTTAAACATTGTGCACCCCCCAAACCCGACCCAACTTGTGTCCACATATCACGGATTTTCAGTGATCATGGGTTGTGTCAGTCCCTAACCCTCGTGATAGATGGGGGATTACTGTAGCTGCTGAAAGGGAGAGCATTACAGAGATGTGAAACGTTACTTCCCCAGAGAGCAGAAATGCTAACGGTAAGCATCTAGTAGTGAATGAGCCTATTATTGCTGTGGCCCAAAAATGGTCTAAATGCCCATGCAATCAGCTTCTGACACACAACTTTGACTTAATTCTGTGTCCTTCATGCACATCTTCATATACAAAACCGAACCTCTTTAGCAGGGAATCCTGTAGACCAATCAGCTTGCATTTCCATTCATACACATCCTTCCACAATTCTCAGCTGCCCTAATTGCCACTCCTGCAATGGACTGCCAATGTATGAATGTTGGATAAATGGAAGGACAAAATTGTACTCATCAGCAAGAAAAAAGCAAGTCAATTTGCAACTGCAGAAACTGTGTGCTGGGATAATCAAGCTCCTTTGCCTCTTAAAGCAGCTGTACCACTGTTTGCAAAACCGTCCACCCATTCAGTGAGATCCCTAGAGTGATACATTGTCAATCTCACATTCTCCCTGATCTCTACTTTCAACACTTTCTCCTAGGAAAAAATACATATCCACTTGTACATTAGAAACAAAAGTAAGCATAGTTGCTGCTTCACAACTCTAGATCAAGACACTAGACGTGGTTCATAACACAACTCTAGATCTAGATTTCCATCATGTCCAATTCACTATAAATATTGTGATTTCTGCACTAAAGGGTAGCCTGCTAGATCTGCTAGTTCCAAAGAATCCAGTGTCCTTCCTTTTCAGGTTACATTGTGCTCCTTCAGGGCTAAATCATTTTACCATCTTAATTTCCAAAGTGCTTTGCTAACTTGCTCTTTCTTTGCTGTATTAAAAGTATTTCCCCTGAAATACTTTATATTACACAAGGAATAGTGTACAATATGGTTCCTTGGAAAATTCATTCTCTCCCTGTCACTCATAATGTCGCAGGGCTTCAACCCTGTATGCCCTGGGTCTGCAGGCTGTCATCCGGGCAGAATGGCAGTGCCCTCATTTGCACCAATGGACCAGCCTCCTCTACCTTCCAAAGGAGTCATTTTGATCCACAGTGCATCAGAATGCAGGGCATCTAGGGGAAAGAATCATAGAATTATAGAGTTGGAAGAGACCTCATGGGCCATCGAGTCCAACCCCCTGCCAAGCAGGAACCCCTTCACAATATTTCCGACAGATGGCCATCCAGCCTCTGCTTAAAAACCTCCAAAGAAGGAGACTCCACCACCATCCTTTGTGGCAGCATATTCCACTGCCGAATAGCTCTAACTGTCATGAAGTTCTTCCAAATGTTCAAATGGAATCTCTTTTCCTGTAGTTTGAAACCATTGCCCTGAGTCCTAGTCTCTGAAGCCATGGAGAACAAACCTGTTCCCTCTTCAATATGACATCCTTTCAAATATTTAAACATAGCTATCATATCCCCTCTCAGTCTTCTTTTTGATAGGCTAAACAGAAGAAGTGGATGAGCAACAGAGAGAGAGAGAGAGAGAGAGAGATCTTCTATCAAATTCTTGCAGAAGGTCATCCACAATTACTGCAGATGTAGAACAATCCCAAAGATTTCTCATCATAAAGTGAAAATATTGTTTTGGACCATCAGTCACATACACTGTTTCCTGGCATGGAGGATTAGTGAACAGATGCTTTTAAGGAACATCTTAATCTCCATCATCTGCATGCTTATGCACACATGAAACTCAATTATAAGACTTCAGAATTAAGGTATAAAATATGAATGTTCAAATTACAGACATTTAATAATTAAATACAGAAAAGTCCTTGTGTTTATAGCTGGGATGTTACTGTGTAGAATGTTAATATGACAACTCTTAACAACTTTCTGAAGTTTCTGGGGTTACCTGTTTCTCTAACGGCAAAGCCAGGGGAGAAATGAAGACTCTAACAACAGGCTATTTTAGACTTGTAGAGTCATCAACCTTTTATTACCATCATTAAGAGATGCTATCACACGAGGGGGAAGATGCGATAAATAAGAAACTCCGGCTTTTCTCCTTACCTGATTACTTGATTGAAGATGTGGGTTCAGAGTTCCCACGTCCCTTGGAGTTGCTAAGCTTCTCTATTGTCCCCACGGCCCTAACCTCCTTCAAGCAGGCACAGAGGAAATTTTAAAAAACAAACAAAATGGCCAACCAGCCCAATCAGACCTATACATTGGAGAAACTAAACAGCCATTAAAAATAGGAGGGGCAACAGCTTAGGACCAGAATCAGCAGTACACCTCCATTTGAAGGACAAAGGGCACTCTTTCAAAGATGAGGATGTACACATATTAGACAAAGAAGAGAGGTGGTTTGAGAGAGGAGTAAGGGAAGCCATCCATGTGAGCATTGAAAACCCCTCCCTCAATAGCGGTGGTGGGTTCCGGCATAGTCTATCTGCTGCTTATCAGGCTGTGCTTTCCAAAGTACCCAGACAAATCAAAAAGCCTTCACCACCAAGGCCATAGCTAACGACCCATTCTTGATGGGTTTCAGCACCTTTGGCCATTGTTCACCTTAAGGCCATGGTTACTATTGTCTCCCTAACGAGCCTATTCAGGCCATTGTTCATCTTATGAGCCTAATTCAGACCAGGGTGACAAGAGGTCAAAGCTGACTATAAGATGGAATACTTGCACTAGCTGTATTCAGACTGATGAAGCTGTTTGGATGAACAGCGAAACGTTTCTATCTCTCTCTCAAAAAAAAAAAGTCCAGTAGCCATGACTCAATTTCCAGATAAACTCACCTGGATGACTGAGAATCTTCACAGACATATGGAATAAAAATGTTACACACTGAGTAAAAGAAGAGGTCTTGGTTAACATAAGGATTATGTATAGGTTGGAAATCAAGAGGACCTTGCGCTTGCCCAAGGATGTCCACTTTGCAGGTACACAAGCTGGAGAATATTGACAACAACTGAGCTTTTGCTTATTGAACTGCCCCTTTCACAAGTGGCAATACTCAGCAGAGACAGTTCAGGATAGGAGTACGACTTTCCAAAAGCCTCCTGCAGAGGAAAATTTCGTATAAAAGGAGGGTTGGGTGATTTGAGGCCCTCCCAGTGTTGCTAAATCAGTGGAGATATGATGAATGGACACTTTCATAATTTCTATTGATTCATTTGGCCTCCTTTAATTGTGACTTGTGACTGGATTTCAGCCATTGCATGTGAAATGCTTTGAATAATACGTATTGCTAGCAAAGGCGCCACTGACTGGTAGAAACACATTTTCTTCCATATATCCAAAACCGTTCTTGCATGGAAAAAAGTTTTGGAAAAACCTGAAAACTCCACTATGTTTGTAACTTTTAATAATCCAATAAACGTATTGTTCAACCCAGAACTTAGTATATTTTTAATGCTTCAGCTTGATTTACATTTTCCATAAAATCTACCACAAAACCCTATTATAACAATCAACTTATCATTGGATTCAGAATTATTTAAAGGGGAGCCTTGCAGACAATGAAAGGGGGGGGGGAAATAAAGGTAGCTGGCTGAGGGAACGGTTCATTATAGAACGAGACTATATATTAAAATGTCAGCACCAGCCGATGGGTTTTTAATGTGGAGCCATAATCACACAGGTAAGTTGCCAGAGCCAAATGTTGAAGAGAGGGATTTTTTAAAAGAGGGGTGTAATTTCCTCCCCTGTCTTGCACTGTGAAAAAGCACTGTGGAGAAATTGACTTTGCACTGAATGTACAGGCAGCCACACGTGGGCATTCCCAGAAGAAAACAGCTGGTGTTCGTGCAGCCCCAAAATGGGGTGAATACAAAAGACAAGGTTTTCCATCATGCCTGGCACTATTATAGTGTGGAAAGGGCAGAGGTAATTACAAACATTGCCAGTGCTTAACTAATATAAGAACTGTTTCTTTGTTATTGTAGAGGGCAAAGATGTAGATTAGTGTTGTTGAGAACTTTTTCAGGCCTCTTCCCAAGACTAATGAAGGCCCAACTACAGTACATGTTACCATGTAACTTGTCATTATAAGAACAAATTCTTGATGTGCTAGAAATGTTTATCACAGCAGAAGCATTTAACATTTCCCATAGTTTGCATCTTAACTTGTTTTGTGGTTGCTCTTTTGCACACGGACTTCTGCAAGTCTGATATCTGAAGCATGAAGGACTGCTTGAACTGTATATTCTCCTCTAATGACAACTATCCATAATCTAGAGTTAAAATGTAAAAGGATTGCTCCTACTTTTTAGGAAACATTTAAAGCACAGTTTCCCAGGACTGGTTACTATAATAAACCCATGGTACAAATCCCAAGACATTTTCTCTCTAACCAGGCACAATGGCAAAGATGGGATGTTTAATCTTCACATGTGTTCCCTCTTCAGTATATTGGGAATGGCTGGTTGTCCTGATTACATCTAGATTGTAGGTACATTTAGGATATTTTGTTAGTGTTCCACATTGGTCAAATCCAAAGCTAGCAGGAAACAAATGAGTCATTTTTCCCCAAGCCAACAGAGGTAGAAAGGTTTGCCTCCTTCAGGCAGAGCCTAGAAATGTTACATATTTTGGACTACAACTCCCAGAATCCTTCAGCTGCTATGGTGGCAGGAGGGTTGTGAGAGCTGGTGTCCAAAAAAGATAACTTTTCCAGGCTCTGCTTATGAGATGATGTTCCAGGCAAACAATACCTGGAGGTCCACTTAACTGCTACACCAAAAAGAGGTTTCATGGCAGAAGGCTTATACTGAGGTAAAACCCAGACTGGTCTGTAAGAGGCCCTTAAGGGATAAATAAACAACTTTATGGTTACTTCATGTCCTTCCTCATTCCAAGATTACATTTGTTTCGTGATAACGTTGTTCGCGGTCACGTGGTCTTGTTCTGGTTCTGTCCATTTCCGTTTACCCATGGGTGTGGTTGATGGTATCGTGACAACTAACAACTGTTACTTCATGTCCTTGTTTCATGACAACATCTGTACTTCCCCGTCTTTGTTTTACCTCTTTTTTTTGTCCGACCTTCCGTTTTTTGATATTTTGATTCTCTGTAACTTTGCCTTTCATGCGTTAAGCAGCAAAGTTTGAGGTTTTATGCCTTCTTCCCTCTCTGCGATGCATTGGTTACGCTATTGGGATTGTCCTGGAGAATGCAACTTCACACTCCTGCCACTAGATGGAGAATGCGCATGTTGCGTGATGAGCCTTACTTCATGGGCTCTCGTCTCGAAACAAGAACCGAGACAAGATCATTCCCGAGGTCAGGGAGAGGTATGGCTCATCACGCTTAAATCCCAGTTCAGGGGGCATGATCGAGACGAACTCCCATCATCACGGAATGGATGTGCAGTAACATTTTTTCGTACCGGTCCCAAGCGGGACTGCGAACTGCAATGAGAGGGACGTGAAGAAACCGTCTTTGCAAGCCAACAAAGGTTGAAAGGGTTGCCTCTTGCTTTCAGATGAGCAAAGAGAAACCTTTAGCTGTATGGACATAGTAAACTTTTTTTTAAAAAATGACATCTGAGTCATTCTCCTGCTTTCATGTTATGCCTGTGTTATTGCAATATCATAGTTTACACATGGGCTTGATAAATGGTTGTGTTCTGTTTCTCATTACTGTTAAATAGCTTTTAACTCCACTCTCTTATATAATGCTCACTTGAACTTAAAACTGTGTCTGGTTTAATAGCAACTTTCACTTCTTTTTAGTGCTTTCAGCTTTGCCCTCATCCTGCCGGGTTTCACTTCTAAAAAACTATTTAGAATAAGGTTGGGGTGGGAGGTTTATAAGCGTGGGGGGAGGGGAGTTTACTCTTCCTCTTTAGAGTGAAAACAAATGTGTTTTTCTCCCAGATCTGCCAAGCCTGTGTTTTAATGATTTAACAGATGGAGTTGGCACATGTGAACCTGCAAGATGCATCTGTCTGATTTTTTCCAGTCTGAAGGTTTTTTTAGCTGCATTAATAGTGCAGATGATGGTAAAATATCACCTCCCCAGGCTGCTTTGCTTTCCTCACACATAATGTCTTTTAAGTCCTGGAAGGGAGGGAGAGTAGACTGGGGTGAAGAAAAGGCCAAAGAAATGAGATTTTGAAAACTAATAATCTCTATCCTCACTGCAACAGACTCTCAGTGTGACAAATTCATTGCGTCTGTGCTCCCTTGCACCCAAGATGTTTGCCATTTGATCTTATCTGTTCTGATCTCCCCAGTACTGCTAATTACTTACTTGTAGATAAATAAACATGGTTTAAATACAAGGTGAGCAAGAAGAACTGCTATTGCTGTTTTTCATGGAATCATGATGAAGTTGGAAGGAGCCTACACGGCCAGCCAGCGACTCTAGCCCCCTGCCAAGGCAGGAATAAAGGGTCAAGCCGGATCTGCTAGGTGATTGCCTAAATTTGTCTTAAATGCCTCCAGTGCACAACCGCCTGGTTCCACTGCCATGCTGCTCTAACAGTTAGTATGTTTTTTCCTGAAATTCAACCAAAATCTGTCTTCCTGTAACGTGAGCCCATTGTTGCATGTCCTGCAATCTGGCTTGATCCTGCCCCTCCTCTGTATAACAGCCTTTCAAGTACAGTGGTACTTTGTATAAAGGAATTAATTCATTCCAAATAAAATTATGTTAAGCAAATTTTCCTTTATACAAATTCCCCATAGGAATGCATTGAAAACAGAGTGATCCCTAATCACAACCATTTTTATGTTGTATGGATTCACCCCATAGGAGATTCTGTTAAGCAAATTTTCCCTATCTCCAGAACTTTTTATGTTGTACAGATTTCATATTATACAAACCATTTGTTATATGAGGGTCCACTATATTTGAAAACTGCTGTCATATTTCCCCTCAGTCTTCATTTCTCAAGGTTAAAAATGACCAATTATTTCAGTCTTTCCTCATAAGACTTGGTTTTTAGACCCCTAATCAATCATCCTTAGAAAAATCATAGAATGCTAGAGTTGGAAGAAACCTCAAGGGCCATCCAGTCCAACTCCCTGCCATGCAGGAACCCCATCACAGTATTTCCGACAGATGGCCATCCAGCCTCTGCTTAAAAACCTCCAAATAAATCCTTGTTGCCCTTCTCTGAACTTGCTCCAATTTGTCAGCATCTCTCCTGTTGTGTGGTGTCCAGAACTGTCCACTGTCCACAGTGAGGTTTAATCAGTGCCGAATAAAGAGAAACTAGTATCTCATGGGATTTGGACACTATTTTTTTTAAATTAATGCAGCCGAAAATAGCATATGTCTTTTTTGAAGCAGCATCACACTATCAGCGCATAGTCTGTGATTAGAGATGGGCACAAAATGGAAATACAGTGTTTCGTTTCATTTTGTTTCAGTCTTCGTTTTGTTTCATTTCATTAATAATGGATTTTTAAAAAGAATTTTCCTCAGGAAACAAAATGAAATGCAACGCTTTGTAAGGCTATAAATAATGGGGAGCTTTCCTTTTTTTAATTTAACAGGGAGCCCACTGCCCTAAATCAAAGAACCTCAAACTTTCAAGCAAAGAACCCTCTGTAAAAAAGATAGAAACCTAATGGCTAGCTGCTGCACGGAGAGACGGAGAACTAAACTCAACGGCTCATCGGTGGCATGGCAAGGGAAGGAAGGAAATTTAAAAAAAAAAACTCCACAGTCCTACTTAATCAGGAAAGGAAAGGAAAACAATCAGTTTAAATCAACTTGCAGACACAGCCAGTGAAGGGAAGAGCTCAACTCCTGGCTAGCTGTGCCAGGCAGATCAAGATCAGATATAAGCTATCTCAACAGCTGAGGTGCAGGAAGAAAAACAAATCAATCAGTTTTAAAATAAACCTCCTCTTCTCAAGATGGCTGGACAAATTGTTTCATTTTTGAAAAAAAAATGGTGTTTCATTTCATTTCTTGACCACACGCTGTTTGCAGTTTTGTTTTGTTTCATAAGCTTATGTGTGTGTTGCGGCGTTACAGTCGTGACTGACTCTTTGTGACCCCCATGTCCATGGAGTTTTGTTGGCAGGAATACTGCAGTGGTTTGCCAGTTCCTACTCCAGGTGCCTACAGCACCTGGTATTCCCTGGTGGTCTCCCATCCAAGTACTAACCAGGGCCAACCTTGCTTAACTTCCGAAACCAGGCGAGATCGGATGTGCTTAGGGCAGTGTTGGTGAACCTATGGCACGGGTGCCAAAGGTGGCACTCGGAGCCCTTTCTGTGGGGACCTGACATCGCCCCTTCACAGCCACCTGCATTCAGGTTAAATTGATGTATGGACACTTTGCAAAAAATTAGTGGGTTTTGAATTGCTCTTTATGCACTCAGTCTCTAAAAGGTTCGCTGTCACTGGCTTAGAGCATCGAAATGACAAAACAGTGTTGTTTTTTGTAAGGTGCCCATCCCTACCTGTGATCTATGAGGATTCCAAGATTCTTCTCACAGATCGTATTGCTGAGCTAGGTGTTTGTTTGTTTGTCCGTTTGTAAGTAATCCTTTTATTGATTAGTCCCATGACCATATCATAAATAATACCATGATAATTTATTAGATTTTTATATTGTACTATCTAGCCCAGAGGCTACTCTAGGTGGTTTACAACATGAAAAGTACAAATTAGAAACAATAAACAATAAAAAATGAAATACAAAATTAATACAACATTACATAAACATACACACATAAAAAATTAGATAGATCTTTATTAATCCCACATTGGGGAAATTTACTAGTTACATAGCTCTCAATACAAAGAACAATCAAGAAGGGTATGTGCATGACAATGCAAAGTGAGAAAGAAAAAAATAGATAACAGATATTAGATAAAAAATTTAAAAATCCAATATACAAATATACACTATAAAATCTGAACACAAAAAAATAAATGTGAAAAAATAACTATAATCATATATACTATTAACAAAACAAGATGTTACTATTCAAATAAACTAAAAAAAACTTAATAGACATAGGAAGAGATGGAAAAAAGAGATTTCTGGGCATTGTGGATATAGAAATTAAGGTTCTGGGAAAGTCATCCTATAAGCCAAGTTTTTAACTGGTATTTGAAAATTTTGAATACAGGAGCCAAACGTATTGGTACCAAGGTCTTCCTCCCATCTTGTGTGTTTAGTTTCTTTTGCCTAGGAGCGATATTTTGCATTTCATAGAATCATAGAATCATAGAGTTGGAAGAGACCTCAAGGGCCATCTAGTCCAACCCCCTGCCATGCAGGAACCCCCATCACAGGACTCTCGACAGATGGCCATCCAGCCTCTGCTTAAAAACCTCCAAAGAAGGAGACTCCACAACCCTCTGTGGCAGCATATTCCATTGCCGAACAGCTCTAACTGTCATGAAGTTCTTCCTAATGTTCAAATGGAATATCTTTTCCTGTAGTTTGAAACCATTGCCCCGAGTACTAGTCTCTGAAGCCATGGAAAACAAACCTGCTCCCTCTTCAATACGACATCCTTTCAAATATTTAAACATAGCTATCATATCCCCCCTCAGCCTTCTTTTAGAGAGGCTAAACATTCCCAATTACCTTAGCCGTTCCTTATAAGACATTTCCTCCAGACCCTCAACCATCCTGGTCGCCCTCCTCTGCACCCGCTCGAGGTTGTCAACATCCTTTTTAAGCTGAGGCGCATAGAACTGGACACAGTACTCCAGGTGGGGTCTGACCAGAGCAGAATAGAGTGGTACTATCACTTCCCTTGATCTAGACACTATGCTTCTGTTGGTGCAACCAAGAATCGCATTGACTTTCCTGGCCGCCGCATCACACTGCTGAGCTGACTCATGTTCAATTTGTGGTCCACCAAGACTCCCAGATCCCATTCACAGGTACTATTTTCCAGCCAAGTGTCCCCCATCCTATATCTGTGCAATTCATTCTTTTTACCTAGATGTAGCACCCTACATTTCCCTCTGTTGAAATCCATTCCATTAGCTTTGGCCCAGCGTTCTAATCTGTCAAGGTCCTTTTGGATATTTTGGATTACCATACTCTCTATTCCTTCCTCCAAGTCATTAATAAAGATATTGAACAGCACTGGACCCAGAACAGAACCCTGGGGCACCCCACTGGTCACGTCTCTCCAAGCTGAAGAGAGGCCATTTATGATCACCCTTTGGTTGCGATCAGTCAACCAATTACAAATCCACCTAACAGTAGCACTATCTATCCCACTTTCTACTAACTTCTTAGCAAGAATACCATGGGGAACCTTATCGAAGGCCTTACTAAAGTCTAGTTAAGCAATATCCACAGCATTCCCCTCATCCACCAGGCCTGTAATTCTATCAAAGAAAGAGATCAAATTAGTCTGGCATGATTTTTTTTTTAAGAAACCCGTGTTGACTTCTTGTAATGACAGCATTGTTTGTTAAATAATTGCAGACTGCCTGTTTAATAATCTGCTCTAGGATCTTTCCAGGAATTGAAGTCAAGATGACTGGGCGGTAATTATTAGGGTCCTCTTTTTTCTCCTTTTTTAAGATGGGGACAACATTAGCCCTCCTCCAATCGATGGGGACTTCTCCTGCTCTCCAGGACTTCTCAAAGATTATCGCCAATGGTTCTGAAATTATTTCTGCCAGTTCTTTTAATATCCTTGGGTGTAATTCATCTGGCCCAGGAGACTTAAATTCATTTAATGTTTCCAGGTGTTCCTGTACTAGCTCTCTGCCTATTCTATGTTGCAATTCCCATCCTACCTCATCTCTTTCTTCCTTTTTGGAGAAAACGGAGGCAAAGAAGGTGTTGAGTAGTTCTGCCTTTTCCTTGTCTCCTGTTAGTAACTGGTTATCATCGCCACCCAGAGAGCCTATCATTTCCTTATTTTTCCTTTTGCTGCGGACATAACTAAAGAAACCCTTTTTACTATCTTCAATCTCTCTGGCAAGTCTAAGTTCGTTTTGTGCTTTAGCTTTTTTACCATCCCCCTGCATATATTAGCTATTTGCTTATATTCCTCTTTGGTGCATTTCCCATTTTTCCATTCCTTGTACTTTTTTTTCTTTATAGTTAGCTGAGTTGAAAGTTCTTTAGAAAACCATTGTGATTCCTTTAGGCCTCTCCCATTTTTTCTTCTTGTTGGAACAGTTTTAAATTGTGCCTTTAATATCTCGCTTTTAAGGAACTCCCATCCATCTTGGACTCCCTTCTCTTTCAGTGTTTCAGTCCATGGAATCACAGCCAATAATTCCCTAAGTTTACAAAAATTGGCTTTCTTAAAGTCCAGGATTCTTGTCTGACTATGCTTAGAACATAAGAACATAAGAACATAAGAAGAGCCATGCTGGATCAGGCCAAAGGCCCATCTAGTCCAGCTTCCTGTATCTCACAGCGGCCCCACCAGGTGCGTTTGGGAGTGCATGAGACTAGATATCTGTCTCCTGATACCACTCCCCTGAGCTTCACCTTCCAACTGTACAACAAATTCCAAGAGGGCATGGTCACTTTTACCTAATGATCCCACCACTTCGACCCCATTTATAAGGTTCTCTTTATTGGTTAAGACCAGATCTAAAATGGTTTTGCCTCTTGTTGCCTCTTCTACCTTCTGGACAATGAAATTGTCTGCAAGAGCAGTAAGGAATTTGTTAGACCTTGCATTCCTAGCTGAGTAGGACTGCCAGCATATATCAGGATAGTTAAAATCTCCCATTAGTACTACGTCTCTCCCTTTTGACTGTGTGGCCATCTGCTCACAGAAGGCATCATCCCACTCCTCTGGCTGGCTTGGGGGTCTATCCCCATTGAATTTCATTCTGTTCTTTTCTGCCCAGTGTTCCAGGCTATCAAGATAATTTTGAATTTTCTTTCTTTCTTACAAAGTACATCTTAAAATGTTGACAATTTTGTACCTTTTTATATGAACAATGTGTTATTTAGAATCTTGCTATCAGTTCATGACTCCTTCATGACACAACCAGAAGCAGAGCTACAATCACAGAATGTCCACAAACGCCTCAATTTCTTGGACAGATGTCTCAGTTATAGACTTCTAAATCAAGGTTCATCCACACAGTGCAAAAATTGCACTGAATGTACTAGGATCTGTGCAGTTGGTTATGGCATTAGAGTTTTCATCCCCAGGCCACAAATGAGTATACTGATCTGATCAGTTCCTCTTTACATGCATTTGTTGTGGTTGTTGTTTACAGCTGAAAGACTGGCTTATTGTGTTTCAAGGAGCACCAAGATCTTTCAAGCTCAGTATCAATCAGTGATTTTCAAACAGAAACTTTTCCTCAAGTTATTGATTTAGAGGAAAAAGATCCAAAGGCAAATCTCCAGGAGGGTGTTTGATTTATAAAAGTTTATAGAGTTTTCCTCCAGAAACATGTAAATGTGTCTTCTGCAGTCCAGTGCAGATGTGAATCCTGGTCACTGGAGTAACTAGGGAGGGGAAGAAGAGTGCATTTGCCCTGGGGCATGCAGCAATCTGGGGGCGCCTGGAGGGGGGCAGGAGGAAGAAGCCATGCACCATCCCACCAGCAGTCCACCTTTCACCCCCCTAAGGCTTGGTGAGCCTTAGTTGGGTGGAAGGAGGAGAGGGAAGCAGGCTGTGTTTTTCTCCCAAGCAGCACCTCCATCGATTGCTCCCCCTGCTCCTTCCCCCACCTCTGCTAAGGCTTAGCAATCGTTAGACCGGGGAAAGGAGGAGAGGGAAGCATATGACAGAGGTGCTGCTTGGGGAGGGGGAATCCCATTGCCTGCTTCCCTCTCCTCCTTTCCCTGGGCTAACGATTGCCAAGCCTTAGCCAGGGGAAAGGAGGAGGAGGAAGCCTGCTACAGAGGTGATGCTTGGGGGGGGGGGGTTGCCTGCTTGGCGCTATCCACATGCTGTGTGGTTTGCATGGGAGAGCCTTGTCCAGGAGACCCCCAAGGAGGGCATGAGAAAAATGGACCCTCCCTCCCTCCTCCACTGTTCCCCCAGGATCAGGCACCCCTTGCAGCTGGAGGCAGGAGGGGGTGCAAAAAATGACTTTGTCCCGAGGTGCTCCAAACCCTAGCTACGCCACTGTTCCTGGTAAGCCATGGTAAAAATCAACCTTGACAAGCTGGAATGGAGCTTTCTCCTGACTGGGCGACCTTCAACTGAGCTGCAGACAGGGAATCAAATTTATCTTTAGCTGCAACACTACCCAGGGCCTTCTGTGATTTCACTTGAGACAACACACACATATACATAAAACTGCATTATTGCCACGGTGTGGATGTTTACATTTAGACCTGGAATAGAGGGAGTATGGTGATTGGTGGTCAAATTGCAAAGGAAGACTTCAATTCTGGTCTTTCTTGTTTTAAGGATGATGCACTGGATCTGAAGACAGGAAAAACCATGGGTCAAGTCAGGATGGTGGCAGATAATCAGAGACAGCAGGAAAAAAGTGGGGGAAGTAAGAAAAACTTGGGAAGGAGAGCTCAGACTGCCAACCCTGAATATAGTTTTGGACCAAGAATTCAGCCTTGCTCAAGTTATTTTTCCCCCCTGAACGGTTCAGGGAAATAACTGGGGAGGATTGAGTCTGGCCCAATTTTTACTCTGAACAGAGCATATCAAACTGTATAGCACTCAATGAAACACACAATGTTACAGCTTGAAGGAATTCAGTCAGGTCAAATCATTCCAATGAAAAGCCTTTTAGGCTCATGTGCCTCCCAAGAGTTCCAACATAATCCTGCAGTCATTAAAACTCTGATCCGGGTCTAATTGACAGTAATGACAGGATGCCCATTCATTTCCTTGGTGCACGATCAGAGACCAGATATTCTCCTAAATTATATATGTAACACTCTGGCTTCTGCACAAGTAAGAGGAAATGAGAGAAACAATAGAGCTTCCCACAAAACAAATTGATGATTATAAATGGCTTCCTAAAAAAAAAAAAAACTCCTATCTTTGTTTACGTGCAAAGATATTTCTGTAAAATAATGAAGATTAATCACCCTCTTTTGACAGCTTAATAGCATGCTAATACATGACAGCTTTTACATTCCAGCTCTCCCTTCCCTAAACGGCTTTTTCCATCATTCAGTGCAGTTAAACTTCATGAGCAGCTCATGATGACTTCCAGTTGGGCAACTACTATCCAATGTGTGAAATATCCCCAAATAGGTTTAAAAAATGAGAGTTAAAAAGAGATATTTTCTATGATATATGGGGTAGATTTATTGAATATGTGCTTGTACGAGATAAGGGTAAGGTTTCCGCGCAACAATCAATTTTGTTCTGGAGGGGAGGATAATGAATTTAAATATGAAGAGTGATCCTGTTGGTGTAGGGGCGCACTGTTGTTGATGTTTGTTTGTTTTTAATGTAATTTATATATGTTTTTAAATAATTAAAAAAAAGAAATATCCCCAAATGAAGATACATTCAAAACCAAACTAACCCGATCAAAACAATGAGTTACCTGTATTTTTCTGTCTATAAGAAAATGACCCCCCCCACATTTCCAACTGCGCATTTCTCTCCTTGGCTTTCTTCCATGTATATGACAACCCTCAATTTTTCATCTAACAATTTTAGTCAAAAATATACTGTAGTTGTATACACAGAAAAACACTGTAACCTTAATTTACAATGTATTGTTGTGTTCACACCAGACATTTACAGACTATTGGACCTTAAACAGATGCACTTGGAATTAAGACCGCACTGTTTATAGAAAGCAGGCTGGTGTAATCAGTCATCAGACATTTCACGGTGGTGGTACCCACGTTGGTCTACTGCAATGAAGACAACCTAGTCACTGGATATTAACTCACCTGGTAAGATGACAAGGAAATGGGGGTGACTGGATATTCAAGGATACAAATATTGATCTTAAGAGGTTTCATTAGCATCCTCTGTTACAGTGATGGAGACCAAGTGCCCAGACTGTGATTCAAAACCCACTAATTTTTCCACAAAGTGCCAATACAGCAATTTAACCTGAATACAGGTGGCTGTGAAGGGGCGATTCTGGGTGCCCACAGAAAGGGCTCCGAGTGCCACCTTTGGCACCCGTGCCATAGGTTCGCCAACACCGCCCTATTAGAACCCTAGTTATTTGCACACTGTGAGGCGACCCTGTCCATCTGATGAAGTGAATTGCAGTCCATGAGAGGTGTAGGTCAGATAAAATGTTTTAAGTATTTGTGTGCTGCTAACTTCTACAGGGTTTTTTTTCCTTTTTTTGTTTTTTTGCAGAAGGCTGCTGTTCCACCTTTTCCTCCTCTGTGCATTTTCCTTGGGAAGATAAATTGAAGCACTAGCAATGGGAAAAGATAAGAGGTATACAAGAGGAAATGATAGTATCTGGAAACTCCACTCCTCCCCCACTACAATAAAATTTACTGAAGAATCCTTGTCTGAAGGCACTGAAATCAATACAAGTTATTTCAAAGCAACACAGTTTTTGCCATTGTTTTCCATCATTTTGTTTTAAAAGGTTAACGGAGGAAACGTTTTAGGTTTTCTCTCTACTTAATGTAAATGTCAGGTTCAATTCTTTATTTTTACTATTATCTGGTCAAAAGGAAACTTTGGAGAAAAATGTTTTCTAACACGCCCCAGTAGTATATAACACATTAAAACTAGCAGTGGGATATATAACTGAAAACAAAGCCCCAAGTTCCTATGAAACCTATGTTATCTAAGAGAAGGATTTCTATGACATGTCATTTTTTTTTGCAGCCTATGCTTGAATTTATAGGTGGATTTGGGCATGATGATGAATAATGTGATGAGAAAATCCAGATTACTCATAAACATGTATAACCTTTCTTATGGGTTCAGGTACAGGCTGCTGAGAAAGTGTGACATATCATTGAAATCCTCCCATGAGCACAGGCCATTCCTCCTATAGCAGGCATGTCCAAAGTCTGGCCCGGGGGGCCAAATGCGGCCCATTTTAGCCTCTTTTCCCTGCCAATTCAGCCTGTCACTCATCCCCACCAGCCGGTCCCTCCCTGTATCGGCTGGATATGTCAACTTACAGTTTTATGGGTTGCCTGCCCTCCCTGCCTCCGTCCATCCCCTTGACCACCCACCCTGCCTACCCACCCCTGGCTCTGTTGCTACATTGTCCTTCTCACCTCCTTGCGAGAGAGGGCAGCTTATGAGAGCAGTGCTGCGTCTTGGGTGTATGTGGGCTGATTCTCGGGCCATGCAACAGTTGCCAGACCTTTGGGCATCTCTGAAACCGGAGCATTTGTGGCTGTTGCAGGTGCGCATGGACCACACCCTTTCTCCCCTCTTCAGGTTGAATAGTCAGCCCCCACACACATTTTCACCTCGCCAAATCTGGCCCTCCTTGCAAAATGTTTGGACACCCATGTCCTACAGTGTTCTGGGCATGTAGACCATACATTCCTTTATATTTATTTGATTTATATACCGCCCAGCAGACTCTTTCCCAAACTTGACGAGAGGGCCTGTTCATGTAGATAAAATGTTATCACTTTAAAATGTCATGACGCTGATTCCAAAAGTTAGAAAAGGCATTTTGGCAAGAGTGAATTACATGAGGTGGGTTCTCCCTTGTCAAAATATTAGAACGCTGTCTAAGCAATGTAAGCATATATCTTCAGTATCTCATTTTCTAAGGACTGCAGAGCTGGGAGGGCAGAATCCAGATACTATCAAAGACGGTTACTTCACGTCCTTGTTCCGCTTCTAGTTTTGTACTCTGACAGCCTTGGCGGCGATCATGTGGTTTTGCCACTGTTTAGTCCCTGTTTCCATTTTCTCATGGTCGTGATAACTTGTCTCGTGACAACTGTTACTTCACGGTCTTGTTCCGTGACAAATTCTGAATTTGTCTTGCTTTCTTAACCCTTTTTTAAATATCGCAAATAAAACTTTTTTGATATTTTGATTTAGTGGTCTTCTGGGATTTACACGTTGATGCTACTGAATTTTCTGTACTTTCTTTAATAAACATTTGTGCTGCATGGTGTTTCCCATAGGGAAATTAATGTTGAATGCCGCTTTAGCCACTGACCACTAGGTGGACACTGGTTGTTGTGTGACAGTTGTTACCACACAGTCCCTTATCTCGGAACAGGAGCCAGGAACAAACTGTGACAAGAGAATACCCCAACCTAGCGCCAGGTACAGTATTGTCACGCTCTGCTCCTGCTCCGGGGGCGTGGTTGAGACAAACTTCAGCTGTTGCGTGACGGATGTGAAGTAAGATTTTTTCATACTGGGCCGAAGTGGAACACTTACAGAGACAAAATGGATATGAAGTAACTGCCAAAGAGGCACAGTGGAAGTCAGATACTACAGTAAAAAGCACTGGGCTATCCAGCACTTCTTGTATATGACTCATCAGGCTAAATCTCATG
The DNA here is from genome assembly GCA_023846285.1 of Phrynocephalus versicolor. Classification (NCBI taxonomy): domain Eukaryota; kingdom Metazoa; phylum Chordata; class Lepidosauria; order Squamata; family Agamidae; genus Phrynocephalus; species Phrynocephalus versicolor. The sequence goes on from JAHTLZ010000129.1 coordinate 95,852,586, forward strand.
GAAAATGCCATCCAACAGCACCTGGGAAGCTGCAAGTTTGCTCATGTTGAAGAGCAAACTTCCTGCCATTGCCCCTTTACTACCAGCCTTGTTTATTTATTTTATTTATTTATTTATTGGATTTTTACACCACCCAACTGGCAGCGCGGTCACTCTGGGCAGTTAACAGCAATGAATGAATACAATACAGTGCAAATAAACTCAAATAATTCATACAATACATTAAACATAAAATACAGTAATATAATAACAATAAAAATAACATTAACATTAAAGTGACATAAAATAGTGTTATTGTTATTGGTAAGCAAATCAGTTAAATCATGTTTTAATGGGGGAATACTGAAATTACATTATATTTACATTATATTTGTTGTTTGAAGAAGCTCTGCAAAAGAGGCCTCTACTACTACTATTACTACTACTACTACTACTTATAATCTCAAACATGTTTTACAGATATTATAGAAGGTCTTACCTAGTCTAGAACAACCTAATTAAGAAGAAAATGTGCCATGCAACAAAAACTTATCTACTGAGAATATGCACTGTACAATGTCATGTATTGCTGGTCATAATCAGACTGAGCAAGAGGCCATCTATGCTCTAACTTTTATTGCATAGCTATGATTCCATTGGTCATTCAGTACAGTCACCCATCGCCATTTCACGGTTCAGGTACCGCGGTCCTGCTACATTGCAGGATCGCGGTACCTGCAGCGCCGGGGGGGCAGCAGGGGGCGATAGCATCGTTCTCCATTGCCCTCCTGGGCGCCGCCACGTGGGAGGGCTGCGGGGAGGGCTGGCGTCCCTCTCCGCACCCCCGGGCGCCTCCGGAGAGCCTCAGAGCCGCGTGGAAGACCTGCGGGGATGGACGGCGTCCCTCTCCGCAACCCTCCCGCACGCCTCCGGAGTGCCTCGGAGCCGTGCGGAAGGCTTGCGGGGACGGACGGCCTGCGGGGACAGGCGGAGTCCCTCTCCATCGCCCACCCAGGTGCCTCCGGAGTGCCTCGGAGCCGCGCAGGGGGCGGCAGGGGCCAGTCGGATTGCTCTGCGCCGCCCCCCCACTCTCCTCCGAGGCTTTTGTGAAAGGCGCGGATTTTTGTGTATCACGGGTGGGGTGGGTCCCTAACCCCTGCGATCGGCGGGGGGTTACTGTACCCATGTCAACACATTTTACATTTACATTTTGAGCCTATAGATTGATCAAGTAGCACATTGCTGTAAAAGTTATGAGTAATTAGTTATAAATAATGTGTTACTTTTTAAAACAAATGAGTGAGACTTAATGTGCTACTTTTAAAAACACTAATACAAACTATATATCTTAGAAAAAAACTCAGGATGAAGAAACATCAGTGGCTAAAATCCTATAGTAAGTTAGGACTGTGTGTGTGTGTGTGTGTGTTGCGTCGTTACAGTCGTGACCAACCCTTCGTGACCCCATGTCCATGGAGTTTTCTTGGCAGGAATACTGGAGTGGTTTGCCAGTTCCTACTCCAGGTGCCTACAGCACCTGGTATTCCCTGGTGGTCTCCCATCCAAGTACTAACCAGGGCCAATTGAATCAGTAGGGATTTCCTCAGTCAAGTCAGCTGCAAATTCAATTGGTTCAGTGGACCTCTTCTAGTTGTAACTTACTACACTAGGCAACAAGATTATTGCCTGTATTTCCTTAAACACAATGGATTCTTAGTCGCATATGGCCCTTTCCCCATTTAGACACTGCTTCTAAAGATTTTTACATTTCCAAATTTTACTATGCAAAGTATTCATTTTTCTTTCAAATGCTTTTTCCAAGAAACAAGATTATTGTTCCTAGGTGATAGGGATATGTGCAATGGAAAACAAATTCCTCTGTGAAAACATAGAACTGACAAATTGAAAAGGGCATCTTGATGCTTTTTCTCCGAGGGCAATCAAATAGACAATGCAATGTATTTTGCCTGATGTATTATATTTTAGTTTTCCATTGCACATCATACACAGCCTTAACCAAAACTTGTAGGTGTGGCTGCATTCATATCAAGGCTACACTGTAGAGTTCACTTAACAAAGTATATTTAGTCAACATCTGTATGAAAGCACTGAACCACTTCAATAACTATTCTATTCCTATTAATTTTGTGGCACATGAATCATTGAAAGCCCTTGAAACAGTCTCGTCTTTCCCCTATGCGTGAGACTCCCACCTTGAATGTATAGAGGACTCCATGTCATTAGCCATGCTGTTGGAGGATTTGGGGAGTTGGAGTCCAAAACAGTAATCCCCCTGATATCAGCCTTTATCTCCATACCTCTCCTTGATATCTGTCTCTTCTCCTAGGCTTCACTCTCATCCAGCCCTTCTCTCCCTCCTGCCACCTTTAACTTAGGTCTTTCATTATTTCTATGCCCTCTGCTTTGTCCACCATATTGTCTGTTTAGTCTGTAAGCATAATAGCAGGGTTTAGTCGTGAAATACTGCCACATCTAACATCAGTGTTAACGGGCCTGAAAGCAAACTTCCACGAGTTAGACTGAAGTTCAGGAGATTTTGAGGCCCAGCAAACCATTCCTTTTGCTGACTCATCAATAAGCATCTACTGAATTACCTGGTAGGCCAATAAGTGTTACAGTCGCCCCCCGCCATTTCACATTTCATATACTGGGGTCCCGGTATATTGCGGGATCACAGTATATGAAACAGAGGGCTCCTGGGACATGCTGCACGGGCCCATTTGAGGCCTCCTGCACTTACTGGCGCTGCCCCAAACGGGCCTCCAACGGGCTTCCCGGGTCTGTCGGAGGGCCCAGAAGTGGTTTCTGGCAAACTGGAAGTCACTTCCAGAAAACTTGAAGTGCCTTCTGGAGCACCCAAAAACACTTCTGGGGCCTCAGACAGGCTTCCCAGCAAGCCTGTCAGAGGCCCATTCGGAGCAGTGCCAGGCCTCAGGTAAGGAGGCCCCAGATAGGCCCCCAAGTCCCGACCTGGCCCAGCATCAGCATATCACGGATTTTCCATGATCACGGGTTGTGTCGGGTCCCTAGCCCCCACGATAGGTAGGGAATTACTGTATAATTCTTTCTGTTGATGACTTGTTAAGTAGGTTTCTTAAAAGAGAACATCATTTCAAAAACTGAGGATGCCATTCTAATCCTCTTGCAGTTTTTGGCTGGTCATTTTATTTGTTCATCATTCCTGATGCTCTGCCTTTTGCACTAAAGGAAGAAAAGAGGAGCTTTCCTCCTTGCCTTTAGAAAGGAAGTCTTCAAGCTACAATCCTGCTTTTGCACCAACACATACTTCTATCAGACAGCTGCAGGCAAGAGGGTGGCCATTTGCACATCACCGAAAAGGACAAAAGAGGAAGCCCATTTGCATAAAATTGCATGTGCTCATTTGTATGTACAGATGGGCAGTTATAAAGGATTCTGACAATTTAAGAAGAATAACAATGCATGCATGGGGAAAATAGTGATCAGGTGTTTTAAGATTTTCTCTTGGATGAGGCTTTCCATCATCTTCCCTGGGACAGATGTAAGGCTAACCGGCCTGTAGTTTCCCAGGTCCCCCCTCCTTCCTTTTTAAAAAATTGGTGTGACATCCTCTATCCTCCAGTCCTCCGGCACTGTGGCCTTTTTAAGAGACAAGTTGCATATTACTGTTAAGAGATCTGCAATTTCATTTCTCAGTTCCCTAATAACCCTTGGGTGGATGCCATCTGGGCCCGGTGACTTGTTAATCTTCAATTTATCAATTAGTCCTAAAACATCCTCTCTTTTAACCTGTATTTGATTTAATTCTTTAGTCAAGAGGGGCTGTTCAGGCAGCAGAATCTGCTCAAGGTCTTCTGCCGTGAAGACAGATGCAAAGAACTCATTTAATTTCTCTGCAATTTCCAAGTCCTCCTTAACCTCCCCTTTTCCTCTCTCACCATCCAGAGGGCCAACTGGTTCTCTGGCAGGTTTTCCACTTCTAACATATTTAAAGAAGCTTTTATTATTATCCTTTATATTGCTAGCCATGCGTTCCTCAAAATCTTTCTTTGCCTCTCTTATCATCTTCTTACATTTCTTTTGCCAGAGTTTGTGTTCCTTTTTATTTTCCTCATTTGGGGAGGATTTCCATTTACAGAAAGACCTCTCCTTGGGCTTTAGAGCCTCTGTAACTCCACTCGTTAACCATGCTGGCGCCCTCTTGGACTTAGAGGAGCTCTTCTTTCTTTGTGGTATGCACTTGTGCTGGGACTCTATTACCGTTGTTTTAAACAGGCTCCATGCACTCTGAAGAGATTGGATCATTTTAACCTTCCCCTTCAATTTCTTTCTAACTAGTTTCCTCATCTGAGGGAAGTTTGCCCTTCGGAAATCAAGGGTTTTTATGTCTGATTTGCTTGACACTCTTCCTCCAACATGCATGGCAAGGGAGATTGCAGCATGGTCACTGTTCCCCGGAGGCTCAGTGACATTCACATCCCTCACCAGGTTCTGAGTATCACACAGTATTAGATCCAGAGTTGCCTGTTCTCGGGTGGGCTCCATGACAAGTTGCTCTAAGGCACAGTCATTCAGCAAGTCGAGAAACCTGATTTCTCTTTCTTGCCTGGAGCTTGCATTGGCCCAGTCAATGTGGGGACAGTTGAAGTCCCCCATGGTTACTATCCTATCCTTCTTAGACACCTCCATGATTTCTCTCCTCATTTCAAGGTCCCCCTCAAGTTTTTGATCTGGTGGACAATAGCATACCCCAACTATCACATCACTCCTTGGACCTGGTAGTTTAACCCACAGTGATTCTATGGTGGAGTCAGACCCTCTGTCAATCTCCATTCTGCTGGATTTTACCCCTTCTTTGCATAGATGGCCACTCCTCCTCCAACCCGCCCCTCTCTATCCCTTCTATAGAGTTTATAGCCTGGGATTGCTGTATCCCACTGGTTCTCCACATTCCACCAGGTTTCTGTTATGGCTATTATATCAATGTTATCCCTAGCTGCCAAATGTTCAAGTTATCCCATCTTTGCTTAGAGGCTTCGAGCATTGGCATAGAAGCACCTGTACAGTGGGTCCCCCAACAACAGCTGCTGCTTTATTCTCCCCCCCCCACAGCTTTTATTTTCAGTAGACAAACTATCACATTCCATTTTTCTCCCAGTGCTAATACCTGCTATGTCATCTCTATGTGATTCTCTACCCTCTCCAACCTCATTCCACGGGGATGAGGTGTTTCGAACCGGATGCCACTCAGCTCCTGTCAGCTTTCCCCCAGTTATCAGTTTAAAAGCTGCTCTGCAGCCTTTTTGATGTTGAGTGCCAGCAATCTGGTCCCATCATGATTCAAGTGCAACCCATCCCTCCTGAACAGGTTTGGCTTGTCCCAAAATGTTCTCCAGTTCCTGTCAAATCTGAAGCCCTCCTCTCGACACCATTGCCTCACATTGAGGCTTCTGAGCTCTGCCTGCCTGGCGGGTCCTGCATGAGGAACAGGTAGCACTTCTGAAAATGCTACCTTGGAAGTCCAGGACTTCAATCTTCTTCCTAACAACCTGAATCTTCTTCCTAACAACCTGCATCACATCAAATGGGGTGGGGCGAGGTGGTGCACAGAGGAGGAGGAAGAGGAATCTGCAAAGAACCCATCCATTTGCACATAACCATATATGACTCCAGTTTAATATTTATTTAAACCATGATTGAACACAGATAATACAATAACTTACCAAATTAAAAATAAAAGCACAGAATGGAAACAACATGTTAAGCCTAATTAAACACCAATCAAATGAAAGAAAGAACCTTAGAACTTAATAACTTACTAGGTTCTGAATATTTAGTAACTAAGTTACTAAATATATATAAGTAACTTTCACTGTTACTTTTCCAAGGAGCCAAAGTAGTTCTATACTTGGCCAGTACAGATACACGTTTAGTTTTCTGTTTCTTATGGTTACTTCTAAAGAAATCTGAATGGACTCACAAATCATTGGTCTGTGATAAAAAGGATACAACACTGCCCTCCCACCCACTGCATTTAAAATATGTTATATTCCTGTTTCGTCCTTCAGTAAGGTCATGCTCCGCCCCCCAAATAAGCTATGGTTACACTACAGAGAAGCAGTGTTGTCCCTTGATAAGTTACAGATTATCTTCTGAAGAAGTGGGTTACAGTCTGCAAAAGCCTGTGCTCCAGCAAAGTACCACAAATACTTTGCTGTTGTGTGAAGTTACAATGGAAATATAAAAGTTATATGTTTTTTATTGAAAAATGGAAGCAATTATCAGAGACAGGGAGGAAATAGAAGATCTATACATCTAATAATATCCTAAAATATGAATATAAACAAGATTAGAGTGCAAAAGAAGTAACATGTCACAAGATGTCTGCATAGTAGCTTAAGTGCCAGAGGTACCTTCCTAACCAGAAGGTCAGTAACTGTACTATAATAGCTATCTCAGATGGAAGGGACTTGCAAATTATTATACACTTCTTCCCCTTTTAAAATGCAAAGGAATGTTTTTATGCTTGAGCATTTAGACTAAATTCTTTTAAATATTTAATTCTGTGTCAAAATATTACACATACAAGTTCAAGTAATAAAAAATTTACCAGGGGTTTGAAAAATTTAGAGTTTGGATTATACAAATTTGAACAGAACTCAGAGACACCTTAATGTTAAAGGGTATATATTCTACTGCTTTCATCTGGGTAGCTTTTGTGTACTTTGTACAATCTTGTTTTGAAATAAAAATTGAAACCTTAAACAGGAACTTTAGAAAATAAGAAGAAAGAAAATCCATTCCAACTTTTAAATAGATGTTTCAGGGTTGGGGTTTTTTTTATAACTGACATTCACCTCCTCTTAGCCTTACTTCAAAATAGATCAGTAAATTATAAAACAAGCTTTGAGTTAGAACTCATTTTGTACAAGGATAGTAACTGAGGTTCTACTGAAGAATAATGCATTTCTGTCTCCAAAGTGACTCAGCTAAAGTTCAGAGCTAGAAAACAAAGAGACTGAGAGAATCTTAATATAAAGCCTTCTTTGTTAAAATTTCAACATTGCCTTGTTAAACTAGCAAAGTAGCCAAGCAACATTATCACAGTTTTCTCTCTGTCCATGGGGTTATGCCATAAATATAAGAAACATAAACATAAGCATATGAGTAACTGGGGTAATGTATGCAGGCAGGGTATTTTGTATATTCAGCAGTAGATGGAATACTGATAGATCAGTTTAAAGCTACAGAGAATGAATGTCAAAATCCTAACAAGAATATGTCAATGAATATGGAAAGCAAAACCACAGCCCACAGACTGGAAACATTATACATCCTAAGAAAGGAAGTTGCCAGTGAGTGCACTAACTATTTATTTATTTATTTATTTATTTAAGAGTATTTTTACCCCACCTTTCTTCTTGGAAAAGGACCCAAGGCGGATTACAGTAATGAAGGATAATATACAGTCCATTAAAATTAAGACACATTCAGGTATTGAGAACAGGGAATTGAGGGACATCTTACAGCATTAATAGACAACATTACATTAAAACTACAAGGTTATAAGTAGTTATAAACACAAAGTCTATGTGATCCTGTCAATTCATATAAAAGACACATAATAGGTAGTCCATCATTCAGGGAAAGCTTGCCTGAAGAGAAAGGTCTTTGCCTGTTTCCAGAAAGACAACAGAGATGCGGCAGTTCTGGCATCTAGTGGGAGGGAGTTCCAGAGTCTAGGTGCAGCAGCCAAGAAGGTCCTTTCGTGGGTTCCCACCAGACGTACCTGTGAGGGTGGCAGCATGGAGAGAAGGGCCTCACCTGATGACCTTAACACCTGAGTCAGTTCATACTGTGAGATTTGATCTTTGGGGTAGCTAGGATCCGGGCCTTACAGTGCTTTGTAGGTTAAAGTCAGCACCTTGAATTGTGCCAGATAGCTGATTGGCAGCTAGTGGAGCTGTTTTAATAGGGTTGTAATGTGATCTCTGTATCCCGCCCCAGTCAGAAGTTATCTGAGGCTTTTCATCAGTAGACCTCCATAGAGCACATTACAGTAGTCTAGCAAGGACGTCACTAGGGCATGTGTCATTGTGGCCAGAGCTGGTTTCTCAAGAATGGGGTGAATTTACGTACTAGCTTTAATTGTGCAAATGCACTCCTGGCGACAGCCATGACCTGGGTATCCAAGCTTAAGGATGAGTCCAAGAGTACCCTCAAGCTGCTTACCTGTTTTTTCAATTGGAGGGTGACCCCATCCAGTACAGGTTGCATCCCTATCCCTTGTTCTCCCTTCTGACTGCCCAGGAACACCTCTGACTTGTCTGGGTCTATTTTCATTTTGTTCATCCTCATCCAGTTCATTACTGCAGCTAAACACTCATGTAAAATTGAGATAGCAGCTCCCTTAGAATCCGGAAGGTAGAGCTGGGTATCATCTGCATACTGGTGGCACCTAACCCCAAAAGACCTGATAATCTCCCTCAATAGTTTCATAGAGATATTAAATAATATAGGAGACAGAACAGAACCCTGGGGAACTCCACAGGTCAGCAGCCGTGATGTCGAACCTAACACCACTTTCTGCATTCTTTCTTGCAGGAAGGACCGGAGCCACTTTAATGCAGTACCCCTAATTCTCATTTCAGGGAGATGAGTCAGAAGGATACTATAGTCTATAGTGTCAAAAGCAGCTAAGAGGTCTAGTAAAACTAAAAGGGACACAGATCCCCTATCAATTTCGCTGCGTAAGTAATCTATCAAAGCAACAGGGTTTCTCAGCATGCTGAATGACTGTGCCTTAGAGCAACTTGTCATGGAGCCCACCCAAGAACAGGCAACTCTGGATCTAATACTGTGTGATACTCAGGACCTGGTTAGGGGTGTGAATGTCACTGAGCCTCCGGGGAACAGTGACCATGCTGCAATCTCCTTTGCCATGCATGTCGGGGGAAGAGTGTCAAGTAAATCAGACACAAAACCCCTTGATTTCTGAAGGCTGGACTTCCCTCAGATGAGGAAACTAGTTAGAAAGACATTGAAGGGGAAGGTTAAAAGAATCCAAACTCTCCAGAGTGCATGGAGCCTGTTTAAAATAACGGTAGTACAGGCCCAGCGGAAGTGCATACCACAAAGAAGAAAGAGCTCATCTAAGTCCAAGAGGGCACTGGCATGGTTCATGGGTGTAGTTAGAGAGGCTCTAAAGTGCAAGGAGAGGTCTGTTGGCCCTCTGGATGGTGAGGGAAGTAAAGGACTTGGAAATTGCAGAGAAATTAAATGAGTTCTTTGCATCTGTCTTCACGACAGAAGACCTTGGGCAGATTCCTCTGCCAGAACTGCCCCTCTTGACTAAAGAATTAAATCAAATACAGGTTAAAAGAGGGAATGTTTTAGGTTTAATTGATAAATTGAAGATCAACAACTCACCGGGCCCAGATGGCATCCACCCAAGGGTTATTAAGGAACTGAGAAATGAAATTGCAGATCTCTTAATGGTAATATGCAACTTTTCTTTTAAAACGGCCACAGTGCCGGAGGACTCAAGGATAGCATATGTCACACCAATTTTTTTAAAAAAGAAGGGGGCCAGGGAAACAACAGGCCAGTTAGCCTTATGTCTGTCCCAGGGAAGATGGTGGTGGAAGGCCTCATCCAACAGAAAATCTTAAAACACATAGAAGAACAAACTTTGCTGAGAGAAAATCAGCATGGCTTCTGTAAGGGTAAGTCTTGCCTGACAGACCTTTCAGAATTCTTTGAAAAGGTCAACAGGCATGTGGATTTGGGTGAACCGGTGGCTATAGTCTATCTGGGTTTTCAGAAGGCTTTTGACACAGTCCCCCACCAAAGGCTGCTGAGAAAATTGCACAGTCAGAGGATAAGAGGGCAGGCCCTCTTATGGATTGAGGACTGGTTGAGATCCAGGAAACAAAGAGTAGATGTCAATGGGCAATTTTCACAATGGAGATAGATGAGCAGTCCCTCATCAAAGGCTGCTGAGAAAATTGCACAGTGAGGACATATAAGGGCACATCCTCTTATGGACTAAGAACAGGTTGAGATCCAGGAAACAAAGAGCAGGTGTCAATTGGCAACTTTTACAATGGAGAGGGGTGCCCCAGGGATCTGTCCTGGGACCAGTGCTTTTCAATCTGTTCATAAATGACCTGCAGACAAGGATAAGCAGTGAAGTGGCTGAGTTTGCAGATGACACGAAACTTTTCTGTGTAGTAAAAACCAGAGAAGATTATGAAGACTCCAGAAGGACCTCTCCAAACTGAGGGAGTGGGCTGCAAAATGGCAAATGTGTTCCATTGTAGCAACATGTAAAGTAAAGCACATTGGGGCAAAAAATCCAAACCTTATCTATCCTCATGGGCTCTGAGCTATCCATGACGGATCAGGAAAGAGATCTTGGTGTGCTGGTGGACAGCTCCAATGAAGGTGTATACCCAGTGTGTGGCAGCAGTGAAGAATGCCAATCCCATGCTAGGGATTATCAAAAAGGGGATTGAAAATAAAACAGCCAACATTATAATGCCATTGTACAAAAGGATAGTAAGGCCGCACCTGGAGTATTGTGTACAATTCTGGTCAGTGCATCTCAAAAAAGACATAGTGAAACTGGAAAAGGTTCAGAAGAGAGCAACTAAAATGATTACTGGGCTGGGGGACCTCCCTTATGAGGAAAGGCTAAAATATTTGGGGCTCTTTAGTCTGGAAAAAGGCACCTGAGGGGGGATATGACTGAGACGTACAAAATAATGCAGGGTGTGAGATTTGAAAATATTAATGCAACTGTGCAAGCTTATGGATTATTGGTAACATGGTTACTCTTAAATTATTGAAATGCCTTGAAATGCCTTACACTATCTGAACAATCAACAAGACAGAGTGTGATTGCAAGAAGTTTGCTGTGGTTGGTGGCCGGGACAGCTGGCAGAGTGACGAGGATTGGTGTTTACAGCTTGCAGCTGAGATGGGTACTGCTGAAAAAGCGAACTAACCTATGTATCTGTATAGAAAACAAATGTGACGACAATTGTTTACTAACTTGAAGGTGATGCTTGAAACTATCTTGAAGGTGATACTTGAAACGTACGATCAGAGGGTATATAAAGTGTGGGTAATGAAAACAAAGTGTCTCAGCAGTGCATTAGGTGTGGGACCCTGATTGCAATCAGTGTGTGAGTGTGTGTCTGTGTGATGCATCATGTCTGTGTTGTAACTTGCTTGTTGCTGTGCTTAATAAAGCAGAAGTTTTGCTTTGAATCATCAGCGCTGAAAGAATCTTGATTTGGTCTCTTTTGGACTCATTTTTGAGAAACCCAATCACAAGATTACAAGGGCATGAGTAAAGTGGATCAAGGGAAGCTCTTCTCCCTCTCACAAAATACCAGAACTAGGAGACAGCAACTCAAATTGAAGGCTGGGAGAGTGAGAACAGACAAAAGAAAATATTTTTTTACCCAGCGTCTGTGGAACTCCCTGCCACAGGATGTGGTGATATCATCTGGCCTGGATGCCTTCAAAAGGGGATTGGACAGATTCCTGGAGGAAAGGTCCAGCACAGGTTACAAACCATGATGATGTGTAATCTCCAGGCTTAAAACCAGGGTCCTTCAAGGGCCAGATGCAGAGGAGTGGTATCAGGAGACAGATATCTAGTCTCGTGCACTTCCAGATACATTTGGTGGGGCCACTGTGAGATACAAGAATCTGGATTAGATGGGCTTTAGGCCTGATCCAGCATGGCACATTCTTATGTTCTTATGTTCTTACGATCTAGGTAGTTTATCTCGTCCAAAAACCTCTGGAGCTGCAAGGCCACAACCCACTCTGGGACCCTCCCCAAGAATGGGATATTTGAAACCAGTCAGTAATTGTTCAATATCATTTGGTCTAAGGAGGGCTTTTTTAACAGCAGTTTTACTATTGCCTCCTTTAAGCATGCTGGAATCCTTCCCTGTTGTAAGGAGGCATTTACAGTACTCTTCCTAACTAGTCCGCCATACTTTCTCTGGAAGCTTTTATGATCCATGAGGGGCAAGGATCCAACACACATGTGGTGGCCCTCACCTCCCCAAGAGGAAAATGACATCTAGCAAGAGGGATGGAGTTGCGGTACACTAGACATACATTGGCTACTCAATATAAATGCAGGATAACAATACATATAACAATAATTTTTAGACCAATAAAGACAATTGCTGGCTTTTTTCACTTCATCAAGATGTCCATTTCACCAGGTCTCACTTCTGTCTTCCCATTAGAGCAAATAACCTCGAGTTCCAAATGTTCGTGGCATAGAAATTTTGCCAGGCGGGTACTGTAGCTCTCAGATAGCAAAGATGCATGGTGCATTGGAGTTGTGGCTTTACATCTACAGCTAAGAAAGCAGTTGATTGGATAGTATGTCCCAGTTCTTCAAAAAGTGTTAGTTAAAAGTGTTAGAAAAGGGTGCATTGTATTTTCATGTCACTTCAGTTTATATGTGTGACATATCATGCAGAAAGATGGAGTCAATTCAGATGAAGCAGAAGTAAAAACTGGTGGCAGGAACATTAGTAAGACATCCCAGTTATACAATATTAATGGCAGAAAGCATCAATGCATTGTAATAACTGCTGAGGAAGTTTAAAGAAGGGCAAAAGTGGGAATGCAGTTGATTATTAAGAAGACAAATATATTGAGTACAAAAGAATTGTGTCACTTCAGTTTTGACAATGAGGAAAATGAAATTGTTAACAATTGTTTGTGTCTTGGTCCAATTATCCATCCAAATGGAAACCACAGTCAAGAAATTAGAGGACTTGGAGGAGCACTTGTGAAGTAACTGTAAAAGATCCACATGTGTTAACGTGTGACACTGGAGAACATGGCAAAGATCATTCATACTATTGTACAGTATTCTTGATTAATATGTACAGCTGGAAAAGCTGGACAATGAAAAAAGGTGACATGGGAAAAATTTGAGTCATTTTGAAATGTCATGCCGGATGAGAGCTTTACAGATGCCATCCAGGCATGTCCAAACTTCAGCCCTCCAGATGTTTTGGACCACACCTCCCACAGTCCTTTGTCATTGGCAATCTAAGCTTAGAATTCTGGGAGTTGTGGTCCAAAACATCAGGAGGGCCGAAGTTTGGACATGCCTGCGCGCTAGAAGGAAAATCTGTTCTAGATCAAATCACTCCAAACTCTCACATAAAGTTCTAATGACTAGAGTGAGTTTGTTGTAATGTGGGCAAACCATGAGAAGAGAAGACTCACTGGAAAAGACAATAATGTTGGGAAAACATGAATGCAGGAAGAAAGGAGGGTGACTGAATATGAGATGGACCGACTCAGTAAAGGTGGTCATGGTCTTTAGTATACAATACCTGAGCAGAAGAGTTAATGGGAGGTCATCTGGAAGTCATTCATTCATTCATTCATTCATTCATGCATGCATGCATGCATTCATGCATTCATATGGTTACCATAAGTTAGAAATGAATTTACGGCACATAAGAAAGAGAATCAGAACATTAAGAACACTGCTTCCTAACGTTACAGTTACTGTATGATGTTTAAATGTGACATTTAATATTTTCAGGAATGAGACCCCTGATCCTATTAATAAACATGACTATCTATCCCAGCTGGCACATATACATATAATAAATACTCTGGCATGAAACTAATCAAACATAGTTTGTTATTAAGTTTATGAGATTAGTACAAAAATAAGCAATTTCATTATTGGTAGGAAATATTTAGATTGCATTCTAGAGTAACCTGAAATTTTGACAATAATATATTTTCTGACATATCCCAAGGAAAAAAAAAAGATTTCTGTTCCCTTTCTTCTAAAAGGATGTAGATGGAATAACATCTGTGTCGAGATTATTGTGAATACGTTAAACTGACAGCAAGCCTCTAAGGGGCACTGCTCATTAATGTTCTACGCATAAAATTAAAACTTGATTTTTTTCCCTCAATCCATTTTGAATCATTTAAGCAATTCTCATGAAAAGAAACTATTGTGCTGCAATAATATATTTCAAAAGTATAAAGTATGAAAGCCATTAAAATGTCTTAGACCTCCTGTGTTTCATCAAAAAGAAGGTGGGGAGACTGCTCTCTCTCTCTCTCTCTCTCTCCTGATTTGAAATGCAGGCTGTATGAGACACGAAAAACTACTTTAGAACGGCATTAAGAGTTTGACTCCAACCCATTGAAGTCAACAAATCTGAAGTTAAGTTTTGCAAAATCATGTTTAATTCATGCTGTTTTGCTGAAGTGTTGAAGCATACAGTGGCGGGCCGATGTTTCTCCAAAATGCTTAGCAAAAAGACCTCATTGGAAGGTGCTGGGATTGTGCATCTCCTGAATACAGTACAGTCGTCCCCCTCCATTTCGCGGTTCATATACTGTGGTCCCGGTATACTGTGGGACCATAGTATATGAAATGCAAGGCCCCCTAGGGCAAGCTGCTTGGGCCTGCTTGAGGCTTCTTGCACTTACCCCAAGCGTAGCGCTGCCCCAAACAGACCTCTGATGGGCTTCAGGGGCCTGTTAGAGGCCCCAGAAGTGGTTTCTGGCGAAATGGAAGTCACTTCCAGAAAATCAGAAGTGACTTCTGGATCACCCAAACCACTTCTGGGGACTCCAACAGGCCGGGGAAGCCCAGCAGAGGCCCATTCAGGGCAGGGCCAGGCCTCAGGTAAGTGTAGGAGGCCCTAGATAGGGCCCCTAGTCATGACCCGACCCAGCATCTGCATATCGCGGATTTTCCATTATTGCAGGTCGGATCGGGTCCCTAACCCCCGCAATAGGTGGGGGATTACTGTACTTCGAACCTTCTCCTCAGTGGTCTAATTTATAAGACAGTCATTACAACTAAACAATGGGTGTCAATTCTTTTCTTTCATCCCCCTGCCTGTTAATCCCGATATTCATATATGAAAAGGCTAATACTCTCTGAGGAAAGTTGAGGATGTATGTGTGTGAGGCATATTCTGATTGATTTCTTATAGGAGTGACGACTATCCACGGTCAGTCATGCATTGTTTAAGGTTCTAGATATTCCTCAAATTTGGATGAGATATTACTGCCATGTGAATGTCAAAATTCACAGACTGCAGGTTTTCAATACAGATGCTGCTGAAAATTACCTGGTGTAATGAAGGTGCAAAAAGGGCAAACTGTGAGCAGGTGTACCTCCTGGTCTTTAGGTGAACTAAAAATGCATGTACTGGAGCCTCTTTTTCCCTACAAGATAAGAATATCACTCATTTGCCTTCCAAGTAAGGTAGTATTATGGTCAAGTGGGTATATTCTTTAGAATACTCTGTGAAGACTAACTACTCTAGTATGGAGGTGATGGTGGTGGTTCTTTGATATATCAATGAATAAACCTGAAGAAAATTATTGGTCTGTTAGCATACTTTGGTTGATTAAATCTTCCTGGCCTTTGATTCTATGATGTTATCATGTTTTCAATAGAAACCATAAGGCCTTTGCAAACATACACATACATGCAGGCATGTAGACAGACAGATAGTAGATGCATATACAGTATGTTATGTTATGTTATGTTATGTTATGTTATGTTATGTTATGTTATGTGTTTGGGTTTGGGTTTGGGTTTGGGTTTGGGTTTGTGATCTTTGACTCAGAAAGTGACCTCCTACTTCTACACAGCTATCAAAAATACAAGTGCCCTGTAATTCTTGCCATGTATCAGAAACAAATGATAGAGCAGAAGCAGATGAGATAACCTGCTTGGCAATTTGAAGGGGATAAAATGTTGTCCTTCCACACAAGTGTTTCTTTCAGAGCATTCACGTTTGAGATGCTTATCCTAAGACTGCTAGCATTCAAAGGCACCCAGATCTGTTGGACATTGTTGAAGTTTCTACCAAGAAAAGTAAAAACATAAATTAAATATTGAAGTTTGTAGACTTACCTGCACTGAAGTAAGAAACCAAACTACTGCAAGTGTTTGGGGTGTGGTAGCTACAGGTGATAGCATCAGCAGAGGTCTCTTGCTGCATTGGGCAAATGTAATTGATTAGGTAGCAGAAGGAGTATTTAAGTAAAGCTTCAAGATTCATTTTCTGCTGATTCTTTTTTGGAATCAGACCTACATGCGCTGTTATAGCTAAAATGTATTGGGTATTTCTCTTCTATTTTTGCTGTGTGTTCGAATGAGTGAAGTTATGGGATATGCTTTACAAATGATAAATGTTTATGTGTTAGCTAAGTTACAATTATAGTCTTCTGTTTGTGACATTAAATCAACAGAAGGTTTTTGCTGAAAGTTAAGCAAGTGTATATAGAACTAGGTTATACTGCTGTTGTAAATATTGTTAACAGACATTTATTTATTTATTCATTCATTCATTTATTTATTGCATTTATATACCGCACCATTTTCCACTGGAACTCTAGGCGGTTTACAGAATAGAAAAGATAAAAACAACAAGATAAAAATGACAATATAAACAGGAAAGAGGGGGTATAGCCTCAGCAAGAGGCAGCAGGACATACAACAGACAATCTTGTTTTTCTTTTTTTTTTTTAAAAAAAAACACTTTTAGTCACCAAACGCCTCCCGGAAGAGGAGAGTTTTTAATGCCTTCCGGAAGGCTGGCAGGGACTCTGCTAGGCACACTTATGTGCGAAGGTGGTTCCACATAGTGGGGCCAGCCACAGAGAAGGCTCGGGCATGGGTGGATGTTCTCCGAGCCTCCCTGGGCGTGGCCACTTGCAGCATGTGCGCCCCCGACAACCTAGTTGGTCGGGCCGATGTTGGTCGCTGGTCGATCCGCTCTGCCAGGTAGTCAGGTCCTAGGCCATGGAGGGTTTTATAAATCAAAACCAAGACCTTGGATCTGATTCGGGACGCAACGGGCAACCAATGCAGGCGAACCAGGACTGGGGTGATGTGGTCGAATCGACGCACACCCACCACTAGTCTGGCCACCCCATTTTGAACCCGCTGCAGTCGCCAAAGGAGATTCAAGGGCATGTGCCTGTGATATGTAAGCTTTTGATTACCAGGCATTATTTTCATTTTATTTATTTATTTATTTACCTAAAGCTTGGGTTTTTTATGTAACACAAAGAATATATTTTTTACATAAAGTTGGGTTGATTCCTGTTATTTTACACATAATTCGCTAGCAATTTCAGTATAAGTGCTTGTTTCAGTCTTAAACAAATATTAGGCAGTTGGTCTCTGCCGCTGTATGCTTTGTCTTTTAAAGGTAGAAAGTTTTAATTATTTCAATTCTACCTACACACATAGATTTCATTAATACCATTTTTCGCGACAGACACGCAGGTATCAACTGGGCTGGTGACTCCATTGATGTTAATTCCACTGGTGAAACTGTGTTCTACTGTGAGAAGCCGCTATCTGCTGGACAAACCAAAAGTAGTGGCATTATCTTTCATAGAAATGGACTGGATACTAATATCTGGACATGCAAACAAATGATATGGGTGTGTCATTAGATACTAGATTTTAACTCAGGCCTGCCCAAAGTCTGGCCCGGGGGGGGGGGGCAAATCCGGCCCGTCAGGTCATTCTGAGTGGCCCGCGGCTGGCTGGCCTGCCCCCTTTCGCCCCATGTTTTTTTTAAAAAAAAAAATCTGCCAACACTGACACCGCTGAGAAGCTTGGGTGGCTGAGCGGACGGGCGGTCTGCCGCCACCGGCATTGCAGGGGAACGTGTGGGGGTGGGCAGGCCAGCGGGCCTTGCCACCGCTGGGGAGCTTGGGGGGGTGCAAGGTCGCACAGATCGCCTCTTCCAAGGGGCGACCAGTGGCCACATCTCCCTGTGCTTCCTTTGGTCCCCACCTTCCTTCTTTCCTCCCTCCCTTGGTCCCCACCTTCCTTCCTTCGTTCCTCCCTTGTTCCCCACCTCCCTCCCTCCCTCCTTTAGTCCCCGCCTTCCGTCCTGCAGGTGGGGTTGCAAGGGGTCAGTGGGTGGGGCTTGCAGTGGGGTGGCAGGGTCAGGGAGCAACCGGCCCCTGACACATTCTCAGCCACCAAATCTGACCCTCCTTACAAAAAGTTTGGGCACCCCTGTTTTAACTGAACCAACCTGCATGAAGATTCTCAAAGATCGTGAAGGTTGCTCGTGGCGCAGACAGAGAATTCGTGCACAATGCACATTGCCATGAAGCACCACGCGGTGAGAAATATGCAAAGCAGGGGACTTCTAGAATCAGAGTACTGTCCAGTGGAAGAGATGATGGCAAATGCATCGACCAAGCCGTTGAGTAAAATATAACACTTCAGCTTGTAGGACAAAATGAAAGCCATGGTCTGCGTGCAAACTTCAGTGGGGGAAGGGATGCTGGAATTGAGTGGATGCAACTGAGCTTACACTGAAGATGATGCATGTATTTGCAACTGAGAAAGTAAGTAGAGAGAAGAGGAACTCCTCAGGTTCCCTAGCTTGTCCTGTTCCTGCTGTGACCTGTACTGACCTTCCTTCTACCTAGACCTATTCGCTTAGGCTTCCTGATGTTGCTCCCTTTCTTTCTTGACTTTCTTTGGGATGATACAGAAGAGACCTTTTCCCTATGTTCTCAAGACATAAGGAGCAATCATGGCTCCTTACATATCCACCCTGAACTAGAATTGCTTTTTTTCTTTTCTTTCTCAGTATATTTCTCTAACAAAACACAAGGACTGTTTTCCCCCCTAATTTTCTCAAAGTAAGAATG
Organism: Phrynocephalus versicolor; assembly: GCA_023846285.1. Classification (NCBI taxonomy): domain Eukaryota; kingdom Metazoa; phylum Chordata; class Lepidosauria; order Squamata; family Agamidae; genus Phrynocephalus; species Phrynocephalus versicolor. The sequence continues at coordinate 95,871,294 of JAHTLZ010000129.1, forward strand.
GTGAATGTGACTTTTTTCCCAAAGAGGGATGTGTGTGCCGTTAAGCATACCAATTTTCAGAGACTGAATTCACCCGTCAACTGAGCTGCAGCTTGCGCTGCTGACATTTAATACATGTCTTCTCAACACATTATGAAGTTTTATTCCATATCAAAGGGAATTAAAATATCTCACTTCACTTGAGCTGGCACTGAAACTCTCATTTTGCCATCCTTCATTAGAAGATTATTTCCAACCCCGCCCCCGCCCCCAAACTGTGCTGCTGGATATATCAAAGAGGCAAAGGGATGTGTGAGCGGCAAGAGTTAATTAATTATGACAATGAATAACCTTTTGTAAATATGACTGCAAACTCCACTGGTGGCGAAAAGTAGATCAAGAGATTTGAAAATTTGCTTCCTTTTGTGAATTATAGACATAAACAGTTAAAGGTAATAAACAAACATTTAACCTTGAACTTTCTAAGTATTTTTAGCTCTTTTCTTTCCCTCTCGGTTTATATTGTAAACTGCAGCTCGTGTAATCTCAACCCTGTGTCTTCCTCTAAGGCGTCACTCCATTTTATTGTTGGTCTTTCTCTTTTCTGTTGCCTTCCACTTCCCCTGCGTTATTGTCTTTTATTTATTTTATTTAATTATTATTGCACATCTTGACTCCACCGACTTTCCCACAGGAACTCTGGGCAGTTCACAAGGCAAAAGAGCAGATTAAGCAGATTAAACAAAGTAAAACGGCTTAAAAATGAGAAACACAAATAATCCCGGCAAGAGAGACGGTGGGGTAACAGAAACAGAACGAAGCGACAACACAGAACGTCAGCAATTGCCGTAAGCCTCTTTGAAAAGCCAAGCTTTTAGAGCTTTCCTGAACACTGGGAGGGACTCAGCAAGGCAAATCTCGCTAGGTAATTTATTCCAGAAGGCTGGGGCAACCACTGAGAAGGCCCGATTGTGGGGTTAACACCTTATGGGCCTCCCTTGGGGTGACTGCAAGGAATAAGAAAGCCTGTGATGCTTGGTGGCCTGGGCCCTGTGGGTGATCCACTTCACCAGATACTCAGGTCGCAAGCCATGGAGGGTTTTGAAAACCAAAACCACTACCTTGAACCTTATTTGGGAGGCAACGGGTAGCCAATGCAGGCAGGCCAAGATTAGAGTGATGCTGTCAAATCTGCCTGCACCAACCACCAATCTGGCCATCACATTTTGCATCCGCTACAGTTGCCGAACAAGGGTCAAGGGAAGCCCCGTGTAAAGAGTGTTGCAATAATCTATTCTTGAGATGACCAGCGCTTGCTCTACTGTCCTCAGAGAGTCCCCATCAAGGTGTGGGTGAATCTGGGAGATAAGTCAAAGCTGGTAAAAGACAGACTTTGAAATGGCTGCCCCCTGGGATTCCAGGGACAGAGCTGGATCCAGGACAATGCCCAGACTCCTCACTCTATCATCCAGCTGGAGGACAGTCCCACCCAGACTGGGAAGAGGACCACTGTACCCAACAGCCACCCCACAAAGAACAAAACATTGGTCTTCTCCAGGTTGAGTTTTAGCCTGTTTGTCCTAGTCCATTCCATAACCACAGCCAGGTAGCGATCAAGACTTTGGACTTCCTCCATTGCAGCGGTGGAGAAGGAAAGCTAGAGCTGTGTGTCATCTGCATGCTGATGACAGCAAGCCCCAAATCTCTGAATGACCTCAGCCAGCAGCCTCAAAAATGTTAAATAGCAAATTTCCAGCAAATCCTGTGTTCTCATGATGTGCCCAAAGTGTGACAGTCTCAGTTTTAATATGTTTGCCTCCAGATTTGATCAAGAACTCAATTCTTTCTCCTTTCACGTAGTCTGGGTCATTTGCAAAGCTCTTCCCCAGCACCACACTTGAAACTGATAAAATTGTTTCCTGTTCCTTCCTTTGCTGTTCAGCTTTCACACCCATACATATATATATACTGCACCAATTTTCCCAAGGGAACTCTGGGCAGTTTACAAAGCAAGCAACATATACAGTATGTTGTTAAAACCAGAGTGTGGATGATCTTATTATTTGTCTCCAGAAACACATTCTTACACTTGATGATCTTTTCTTCTTCAATGCTGCCCTTCTGAGTCTCAGATTTCTCCAGATTTCTTGACTGCAGACTCTCATTAGATTGATGATTAAACCAAGAAATACAAAATCTAACTATTTAACCATCTTAATTGTCAACATGAATGTTGTGTAGTTATTCTCTAACTAAGATTTTGGACTTCTTAATGTTCAGCAGCAGCACTGCTTTGGCATTTGCTTCTTTCGCTTTTGATAAAATTATGATCATGTCAATGTAGCTTTCTGCCAGTAAGATGATGTCACTGGCATATTTTAAATTACTGGTCTTTCTTTTCAATCCTCCTCCATTTGAGTTTAGTCTGGCTTTCTGTATTTAGTTCAATAAAGACTGAACAAAAAGGAGGATAAAATGCATTCTTACAGCTTTGTCTATATGAAACAATTCCTACAGGAATACTACTACTGATGGGCACAAAGTGTTTTGTTGCACTTTGTCTGCCAATTTATATCTACAGTACCACAGGTGCCTCAAATATCCTCTCTCCACCTTCCCTGTCCAGCTGACCCACTCACCATTGATTGCACACTGCCATGGTTCTCCTTTTCTGGCAGCCCGAAAGTCTGGGCAAGAGCCCAGGCTGCCCATCAGCACCTCCTCAGGCAGCTGACAGCTCATCGACTGCACAGGGAGAATCTCAATCCCACCTCATGATCACAATAGTTTTCTGCCTCAGGAGTTGAGGGAGAGCAGCCCGAGCTCCTGTCCGGACTGGTCCACAGCTGCAGAAGAAGAACCCTAGAAGCACATGACAAATGGTGAGTGAGTCAGTTGGCCAGGGGTTGAGGGGCAGTCATACACAGCACCTGTGGTGCTGTGCATATTAATAGACACAAAGCATAATGAAGTGCTTTGTGCCCATCCCTGAATGAAACTACGAAGCAATAAATTGAAACAGCTCCTGGTTTCCCCTTAATAGTCAATGTGTATACATATAAATATGAAGAAGCAATATCCTGTTGTCCAACTTTGCACCTGGTGAAACTCAGAAGAAGAATTAAACTTACATTAATTAAAACCTTTCTATCCCCATTTAGGTTCTGAGACTCCTCTTTTTTTGCCCTGGGGAAGACTTTGGGAGCCTTGGAATGGAGAAGGGAAGTCTTTAAATGTCCCAAAGTGCAGTTGGATTAGTGGCAGCAGTTCCGATTCCAGTGGTGGCCACAGGGTGGCAATTTGTATTTCTACAAGCTCACCCCTTTGAAAGGCTCCCCCAGGGCAAAAGGGAACCAAAGGGGGAGCCTTGGAACCTAAAACAGGAGGATAAAAAAAAGATAAATGTTCCCCCCGCACATGCGTGCTAGTCGTGTCCGACTCCAGGGGCAGTGCTCATCTCCATATTCAAGCCGAAGAGCCAGTGTTGTGCACGTGTGTGGCCAAGTGGCCGGCATGGCTGCAAGGAAACACTGTTTCTACCTTCCTGCTTTTTATGGTGCTACCTATTTATCTACTTGCATTTACATGCTTTTGAACTGCTAGGTTGGCAGGAGCTGGGGTTAGCCACGGAAGCTCACTCTGCTGTGTGGCACCCATTATTCGAACTGCTGAGCTGCTGACTTCGTAGCCAATAGTTTTCAGAGTTCTAGCCCACTGAGCCACCACACCACATAAACAGGAGGATAGGAAGCTTTTAATTAGCATGTTAAATGTTTCCAATGCCTGACCTAAGTGTGCTGGGCACAAAGTTATTACCAAATCTGCCATTCTTTGCCAGACCAAATTGTTAATCTGTAAAGTGCTTCGATATTTTGCTTCTTCTTTTTCCCAACACATTGAGACTAACTAACAGGGGTACAGTACTTCATTGGAGCCTGGTGAATTTTGAGCTATCTCATGGATGTTTATCATATGTTTTGTTGTTCTGTGTGTGAAACGCAATGCTGAGTCAACTCCTCCACAAGTCCCTTGATTCAAATGGGGTTCCTCTAGTTGATTAACTACACTTAAGTAAGTCGAAACTACAGTAGACCTGTTTTAATTGATGGAGTCTGTGGAGGAGTTTTGACTCACTAATTTCCCACTGCTTAAATGGGTCTACTCTAGTGTAACTAGCTACACTAAGCAAAAGGATTTCAGCCCTTGTTCTTGCTAGTAAGCCAATTCTGATAGCCATAATAGAGTTATCAAGGAGCACAAATCCCCAGTGAATTTCTGAGGCTGAGTGGGGGTTTGAATCCAAGTGACTTGGATTAAGGGGATTTAAGGGGACTTAATTTGACTATTACTCTTCAGAACAAATTTGAGATTGGCAGTGGTTGTTCTGTTTAAAATATATTACATGAGCACTGATGTGTCCCTCTGGCTCATTACTGTCTACTGTGAGTACATAAGAAGAGCCATGCTGGATCAGGCCAAAGGCCCATCTAGTCCAGCTTCCTGTATCTCACAGTGGCCCCACCAGATGCATTTGGGAGTGCATGACACTAGATATCTGTCTCCTGATACCACTCCCCTGCATCTGGCCCTTGAAGTACCCTGGTTTCTCCATCATGGTTTGTAACCTGTGGTGGACTTTTCCTCCAGGAATCTGTCCAATCCCCTTTTGAAGGCATCCGGGCCAGATGCCATCACCACATCCTGTGGCAGGGAGTTCCATAGACTTACAACGCACTGGGTGGAAAAATATTTTCTTTTGTCTGTTCTTACTCTCCCAGCCCTCAATTTGAGTGTATGTCCCCTAGTTCTGGTATTTTGGGAGAGAGAGAAGAGCTTCCCTCTATCCACTTTACTCATGCCCTGCATTATTTTGTATGTCTCAATCATATCCCCTCTCAAGCGCCTTTTTTCCAGACTAAAGAGGCCCAAATATTTTAGCCTTTCTTCATAAGGGAAGTGCCCCAGCCCAGTAATCATTTTAGTCGCTCTCTTCTGCACCTTTTCCAGTTCCACTATGTCTTTCTTGAGATGCGGTGACCAGAATTGTACACAATACTCCAGGTGGAGCCTTACTATTGTTTTGTATAATGGCATTATAATGTTGGCAGTTTTATTTTCAATCCCCTTTTTGATAATCCCTAGCATGGAATTGGCCTTCTTCACCGCTGCCACACATTGGGGAGGCACCTTCATGGAGCTGTCTACCAACACACCAAGATCTCTTTCCTGATCCGTCACGGATAACTCAGAGCCCATGAGTTGATAGATGAAGTTTGGATTTTTTGCCCCAATATGCATTACTTTACATTTGGTTACATTAAAACACATTTGCCATTTCTCAGCCCATTCCCCCAGTTTGGAGAGATCCTTCTGGGGCTCTTCACAATCTTCTCTGGTTTTTACCACATGGAAAAGTTTTGTGTCATCTGCAAACTTGGTCACCTCACTGTTTATCCCTGTCTCCAGGTCATTTATGAACAGATTGAAAAGCACCGGTCCCAGGACAGAGCCTGGGTGAGCTTGTAGCAGCAGCTTTCCAAGGTTATAGGTTTTTCTCAGGTACCCGAATAAGGTTCAAGGTGTTGGTTTTGGTTTACAAAACCCTCCATGGCTTGGCCCCTGATTATCTGGCAGAGCGTCTCTCCCGACAACTAGATCCGGCCCGACCCACCCGCGCATCCTTGGCCCTGTCACTTCGGACTGTCCCCCACAGGCAGGCCCGCGAGATGAGCACGCGCGGGCGTGCCTTTTCAGTGGCGGGGCCGTCCGCCTGGAACAGTCTACCTAGCGACTTGCGGCAGGCCCCTTCCCTGGCATCATTTAAGCGAGGGTTGAAGACGTTGCTCTTCAGGGAAGCTTTTGACACCAACTAGCTATTTTTTCCCTCTCTTCCCAATGCAAGTTTGGATTGCTGCTGCCTTTGCCTTTGCCCGTCTATTAATAGATTTTTTTTAATCCTGTAATTCTTTTAACCTTTTAACTACGTTTGTCAACCGCCCTGAGTTCCCAGTCCGGGAAGAAGGTGCGGTATATAAATATAAAAATAAATAAATAATAAATAATAAATATACCTTATCTGTAATTGCCTGGCTGGAAGCTAAATGGTGCTTACGTGTGCTGTTGCAGCTAATTGCTGCCAGCCAGTAAGGTGCTAGACTGGACTGTGCACAATTGCGCGATGGACATGTACCCTGACATCTTATCAGTACATTGCTCTTAGTAGTGGCAAATTATGCAGCTCTCAAACCAACAACAACAGGAGACTACACCAAGGAACCTCTACCAGTAAATTACAGGTGTTCTTCCAACAGAATATGGCAGACTGCTCTTCGCATCTTTGTTGTGTTGCATTATTTTCCCTGCCTTTGATAATAGGTGGGTGAGTGCAAGCCAAGCTGAAATTTGCACTTGAAACACATAATTTTATTTGAATGTGTACACCAAATTTCACACCATTAATTAGATCTTCCTGCTTTTTGGTGCTCTCACAAATGGGTTTTATGTCTGTACAGAGATGTGTTCTGTATGTTCTATGGCAAAGAGCTAATCCAGTCTTACCTAGAAGAAGGCTCCTGATGGAGTAAACCAACCTTAGTAATCACATTGTATAGTCATACCACACATGGAAAAATGTCATGGCAATATCAGGTGTGTAATTAAGTCCAAGGATGTTTTCACTTCAGGATGCAAGGCTATATAGATATAAATTACAAGAATCTAAATAATTTGTCTCCTGTTTATAGGAATTAAAGATCTTGTAATGTGGGGGAGGCAGGTATTTATATTTCAAAGATGTTCCATAGGATGAACATTGGATTAATTTGGAGAAATAAATAATATTATTCATATTTAACTTGCCCACTGGTCTGTTACACTTAAAGCTTCCATTAATTGCTATTTTTTATGCATTGGATATAAAGGTTGTTCCATGATGGGAAATTATTCACAGCATAAAACTACTTTTAAGAAGAAGAGGAAGACAGGGACACATTAAGTGAAAGAGACAGTTGGCTTTATTTGTTGTTGAAATGTTTTATAAAGCCGGTGCAAGAAGAAGAAATGTACCGGAAAATTGACAGAAGGCCAAAAATATTAATATACCAGAACACAGTGAACTTTTTGCAAGCTGTAAATATTTTCTCAGACTCTCAAATATAGCCAGAAAGTATGTTCAGCCTTTCTCTCCTAAATCATCAAGAACAAAACAATAACATAAAATTCATTCCAAGGCCCCCACCAACCATATCACTAGCTATCATTAATTATTATATTTGAGTATTTGAATAATTTGTTAGCAGTACTGTCACAATATGTAAAGTTGACAAAATATATGTATTGTATATTTAACAGAAAGAAAAGAGAATTGTAAAATGGAGGCAGTCAGAAACTGCAGTGTCATGATGTTAGCCACAAGTGCAAGGAATTAGAAATCACCAGCAGGTTAAGTGATTTAGCACAGGTGGAATAGTTAATAACATCATGGTACATCAGAATGTGATTGGTTAAGAGTCATGTCTGATGGGATCTAAATGTGTATATAAGCACTAGCTTGTATAATGTTAAATGGGACTGTTTATGGTGAGAAACAGTACCCCACACTCCATTGATTGTATTGTATATATTGCTTGGTGTTATGCTGTTGTATATTTGCTGTATATATGGAATATAAGAGTTTTACTCTAACCCATGTTTCTTTGTCTCTCTGTTTCTGAGTTCTGCTATACTTATAACAAATTAACTACACTTTATCTACACGTTACTGCTGCACAAGCTTACTCTGCTATACTCTGCCAGGATTTGTTTGGTTACACTGGGTTTGATAAGTACAATGTTACTTATTGCAAAAGGACTCTGAAAGGGCATATGGCTAATAGAACAAAGGGTCAATGAATACAGTATTCATTAAGCAAAGGGTTCAAATCTAACCCTCCCTATATAACAAACCATGATGGAGATGTGTAATCTCCAGGCTTAAAACCGGGGTACTTCAAGGGCCAGATGCAGGGGAATGGTATCTGGAGACAGATATCTAGTCTCATGCGCTCCCAAACACATCTGGTGGGGCCACTGTGAGATACAGAAAGCTGGACTAGATGGGCCGTTGGCTTGATCCAGTATGGCTCTTCTTATGTTCTTAACCAATCCCAACCATCACTTGCTATATTCTTGGTCTCACATTTACAAATACTGTACTGTTATGTGGTATCAAGTTAATTTTGACTTTTGGTGACTCTATAAATTAGTGATCCTCCCAAAAGATCCTGTCATTAACATGCCAAGTCAAGCCTCACAGATTAAAGGTCATGGGTTCCTTTATTAAATCAATCCCGTATCACTTCAATTTTCCTCTTCTTCTGATGCCTTCAGCTTTTCCCAGCATGAAAGCTTTTTCTGAAACTTGTCCTCTCATGATATGCTCAGATTCCAATAGCCTAAGTTTAGTCATTTTTGCTTCTGCAGAGAGCTCAGTATCAACCTTACAGATATCAAATATGAAGCAACAGAAAGAAAGTATAAAAACGGTATAAAAAAGAAAGAACAAAAGAAATTATCAAACCATTAGGGCATTCTCACACATGATACAAAAGTACTCTTTAAAGAAATTCTAAATTCTGTAATATGATTGTGAATTTATTTGAAGCATGAAAGTACAACCTAATAATAGCTCTTTTCCATTTTCTATATCCAGAAACATCACAAATGCATAATCTGTGCAATGCTATGAAGTAAAATGACACATTCCACTTGGCAAAAACTTTTATCCATCTATACCAATTGTAGGCCTCATTCCATTCCCAAATAAAGTGTCAACTCTGAATTAAGCATTCTTAAATACATATTCGATGCCTTCCAAATGAAAGCATTCAAGGAAGCCTCCAACACTGTTTCCCAACCAGAGGGCCATAATCCCCAAGTTAGAGTCCACAGGTCACCTTATATGTGTTGTAGCCCTTGTCAAATTATTTTAGAGATAGGGATTTTATCAATGGCCTATCATTTCTGAATAGCCTAAAGAAGAGGATAAAAGCAAAGAAAAGAGCCCACACACACAACAAACCCACAGAAGGAAGACACAAAAACCCATGGCTTGTCTCTTCTGCAGTGGGTGCAAGGAAAGCTTTGTGCCAGTTTCTAAAGGGAATCATCTCGGTGTGCTGGTTTGCCCCCCTCCTCCCATTATTGTGATGTCCTTTCATCCCCTGGTACATCTCTGACATCCTTTGCCTTCTCTTCGCCCTACTCTTAAAACACACACACACACACACACACACACACACACACACACACACACACACCAGACTGTTTCCTCCCTAATTTTGAAGTGGTGGTGGTGGAGTTGGTGGGTGGATCAGTAGGTGAGCAGCATAAGCACTGACAGCGCCCCATGGCAGGGAACATCTGACAATGACCTATTTAAGCAAATATGGTGGCTTTGCAGGTCACTTGGCTATTATAAAAGAGGCTCACAACTCAAAAAAAAAACATTGGGAACCACTGTAGTGACATGCATTTCTCTTTTATTAGACATGGGACTCTGAAAGTACTCAGCACGCTGAAATAATATTGTTTACTGTACTTTTTAAAACTGATGCACGCACACATGCTGGCCATAATCTAACTGAAGTATCCAGGTGAAAGTCAATTGAATAAATCTCAGCGGGAAATTTCTATTATTTAGGAAGTCAATGTCAGCATTTGCTACCATGTGCTAAGTCACATGACTGCTGAGTGACACCAAATGTCTATGTCAACTTCTAAACTAGAATCCACCAATGAGTTTTATATTGATGAATTTACACTGGCAGGTACAAGTAACAGGATTCTGGACACTAAATATTTTATCTTCCATTTTTTTACCCCAAAAAGGCCCTCAAAGCAGCTTCCAGAATTCTAAAATTCCAAGTCAATAAATGCAAAATTATAAGAAATTTTTAAAAGAGAGCTGAATGGTGAAGAACTGAAATTCTTTACTAGCATGTTTTGTAGTGTTATTAATTATGCATACACTGGGTTTTGGGGTACAGTCATCTCTGGTCCCAGGCTGCGTCTCTGTGCATGGGAGTCTGCATGCCTCTCTCTGTGTCTCTGTGTGTTTTCATTAGCTGCGTGCATGTGTGTGCGTCTCTTTGCGTGTGTCTGTATACGCTGCCTGGGACCAGAGGTCTGTCTTTATTGATAACAGTAAAACAATAGACAGAGGAAGGATGGTCACATATGCATTCCATTGGTGGGAGGGGAAATGCACCCTAGCTAGTGAGGGATTATTAATAAGGACAGAGAGGAAGGAAGTTTCTGGGCCTGGGTCACAGAGCAGATGGGTCCTGATGGTCCTGATATCCTGTTTTTCTGGCCTCCTGACCGATGCCAGGTCAGGTCAGCTTAACCACGCACACTGGTTCCTGCTCGGCCCTAGGACTTCTGGGAATCCAGGCCTTCAGCTTCCTTGGGTCTGCTTTGCCTCTTATTGGGGTTCAGAGCCTATTGGGGTATGAAATCCCCACAGTGTTTCATACATTTCAGATACCCTAATAATCTAGAATAGTCAGACATTTGAAAGACTGCCACACAGATGTCCAGAGTCGAATAAACTTTGGGCAAACATTAGAAGAAAAGTCTTGACTACAAGATATGAGGTGAGCTCACTGAAGATCTTCAAGTAGAAATTGACAGCTATCTGGATGCTACAGCTACAGCATCCTCAAACTGAGTGGAGAACACACATCCCACAAGATTCCATTCAGTTCCATGATTGTATAAAATGGTTGTTCTGATTTTATGCTTGCTTTGCCTTTAGGGAAGATTTTGATGGCATTTTCAAAAATAGATGGCATGAGTTAAGGGACTTCACATTTTGCCCCCACCAGCTTTTTTAGAAGCTAAATCTTTGGAGTATACGAGGAAGAAAAGCTACATCACGTCTTGAGTGAGACACACATTGGCATGGAAACATCATTCAGTAAGAAAGGAGAGTGCACACATTTACCAAGGTTAATTTATGACCAGTTGATAAGTTGTCCTAGGAAGCAAATGTGTTTTTTCAGTATGTCCTAAAACAGATTAATTTCTTTGCTTGCAAATTGTGGCAAGATGGAAAATAGTGTGCCTTCAAATGTGCCTATCTGGAGTTCGAGGTTGTCTGAGGAGTTATCCTGGATGTTAAAAATAAGACAAGCATGTCCTGTTTACATCATAGCATACATGAAGGGAATAAATGTTGGGGTTCTAATGGGCAACTGAGCTGAGATCTGATTCCAACAGAGTTTGGAGAAATTGTTGTTGCTGTTGTTGGTTTTTACTATACAGTAGCTTCTGGAATACCCCTATGCATCCCAGCCACCAGTCTTGCTGGCTAAGTAGTCCTGAGACTTTTCATCCAATTTATTCATTTACTGTATTTGATTTATATACTGTACCATCTAGCACTTGGGCTATTCTGGGTGGTTCATAGCAAGTTAAAAATTATAGAATATAAAATTAGCCACAGTAAATAAGTACAAACAATATTATAAACAGCCAATGTGAAAACATAATCAGATATAACAACAGTAAAACACAATCAATAATAAAAAAATAAAAACACAATAAGTGATAAATATAACAGTTAAATAGGGTAACATCTCCAAGCATTGTGGGTCCTACACCAGCTGAGATTAATGGCCTTACTCTTTAGCAGTTGTGTGGCAGAAGAGGGGTGGTTTCTAGACAAAAAGATCCCGAGCACTCCAGTTTGTTGCAGCAAAAAAATAAAAGTCAGACAACACATTTTTTAGAGAGGGAGCTGTGTTATGTCTGCAGTCCATTGCTGTAAACAATGGCAGTGAGCCTTCTGGCTACTTAAATGTTAACCAACTATCAGCTTTACTTCCTGCAACCTTTTTCTGTGAGTTGTACTCCATTTCTTCTGCCAGGAAAAAACAAGATTCATTGGAAAGACCAATGAATCTTGTTCATTGGTCTTGTCTACAAAAATTTCCAAGATGGCGGCGCAAGCACTTGCAGCGGCTTGGCACTCTAGAGATCGGTATCTTTTAATTAATGTTTTATTTGTGCTGGGGGTGGTGGTGGTGGGGAGTGTTTGGGGATTTTTATGTGTGTGTGTTGAAGGGTTTTTTAATGTGTGTGTGTGTGTATAATCTGGTTTCTGGGTGTCTGAATTTCGTTGTATGTGTATACTGTGTATATACACACAATGACAATAAATTATTATTATTATTATTATTATTATTATTATTATTATTATTATTATTATTATTATTATCATCATCATCATCATCATCATCATCATCATCATCATCATCATCATCATCATCATCATTATTATTATTATTATTATTATTATTATTATTAATGCTGGGTAGAGCTGAAAGCAGTAGGAAAAGATGGACTGGATCAGTAAAAAAGATGGAGGGATTGGGATTGGACAGCTGTTATCTGGTCCAGCTGTTTCTGGGTGTTTTCAAGAACTGAATAGGGCTCCTAATGAGACAGGACTATTGGGAGATTACTAATTCTTTTAATCAGTCACTATAAACATGGCTTTACAGGTAGGCATTCCCAGAGCCTCTAAATACATAATATACTGGATGTCCAGCTAACCATCCGACCACCTGACCCTTATTTTTATTTTTTCAGCCAAATAAAACCAGTTAATCTTCAGGGTGCCACAAGACTCTTCATCAACGAACGACACATCCGTTAATATTTAAAGTGTACTCTCTGTGTCTTCCGGAGATTGTGAGAGAAGAACCAAAAAACCAAACCTAAAATCTTAAAGATTTGGTTGGGCATAACACATGAAGGCTTATGCCTTAATTTTCATAAGCTAGGTCTTAAGATCCCATAGGACTGTTGTGTTTAAAGAAAAATGGTCAAGGAGAATGCTAGACATACAACACACGCACGCATGCACTTACACACACACACGCACACACACACACACACACACACACCACAGTCCAACCATCCATGCCCTGGGCAGGCCTAGGCAGTGAGCCTAACCTCCTTGCTCCCTTCTACTTCATTCCACAGCTGTTGCCTAGCAACGTGAAACCACAGCAAGAAGGTGGGAGCTCCAGTTCAGTGCAGGGTAACTTCTGGCAGGGACCCAGTTTCAGGGAGCGCTCAGACCTCGACCCACCGGCCAGGGGGCATCAGCTTGGATAAGTGCCTGGAATGTCACAGAAAAACATCCTCAACTTTGTGGCTGAAGCTCAGATTTGGTAAATATCCTTCTTGATTAGCACTCCCTCTTGCCAAGTCAGATGTTAAGGCACTAAAGATGCTTTAAAGTAAGATGGCGGGCGGCGGCAGCAGTGGTTCTCGGTGGCTGCACCTCGGTGTGTTTTTGTTTTGCTTATTTTCGCTGCTGCTTTGCCGAGTTTTTTATTTCTAATCTTTGTGGGCCTCCCTGGGCCTTTGGGGCGGATTTCGAAGGGGGCTCTATACTGTCGACCTTGAAGGAGGGCACCTTGAGACTCTGTAGCGCTGGAACACCGGCTTAGAATGCTGACCCTTCGGAGGTCTGAAGGAGTGTCCCCTCCCCCTCTGCCTCCCTTTTGGCTGTGTCTGGTGTGCTTTACCAATTATAGGATTAATTGACAGCTTCCCCTCAGCGCGCCAATCTACACTCCTTCAATTAAGTAACCCCACAGCCCCTTTGGAGCTCAATAACTCCATTCCCTGTACCCTTAACCTCTCCAAATTGGGAGTGCTTCAAGGGGAAAGCTTGCGGAAATTCCATTGTAATTTCCATGCAGCTAGCTGCCTGGGATCACTATTTTCAAGCACATGACATTGCAATTAGAAATGTTTTTTTCTGGGGGCACCCCCCTTTGAAGTTGAATAACAGAACCCCGGAACCCCAAACCTCCAAATTTGGAGGGCTTAAAGGGGACAGTCCATAGAAGGTACCCACTAGATTTGGTGCCTCTAGGACCCGGGGGACCTGTTTCATAGAGTAACGAATCAGTTCATTACTGGTTCATTCTGTACAATTAAAATATTATTTCTAACAAAATGAAATGAATTACGGGGGATGAAACAAAATGAAATAAACCTCAATTTTTCCATTGCATGCCCATCCCTAGTTATTTGGCATGGTTCACAAAGCCTTTATTGGAGACAGCCATGAAATTTATGTGGTTTGTATTCAGAAGGTCTCAAGTTCAATTCCCACTCTCTCCATGCAATCCTGGGAAAACTCCTTGCATCACAGTTCAAGCGAGGTGGTGCCATCATTTTGCCACACAGCTCAGAAAGCTTACTGTTGTTATTGTTATTGTTATTGTTAGAGTACAAAATCCAAGATTCCCTTGCGATCATTGGAGATTCGGGGTATTTTTATTTTTATTTTTTAAAAAGCTTATTTTTCCAAGATCCAAAAAAAGAAAATCGAATAGTAGCCATGAACTAGGCTTCTTCTGTTCTTAAGCCAGAATTGAATTGAACTTTTTCCTCCTAACGTTGCTGGAATTTCCTGAAATAAGCCTGCTTTTGTTGCCAGTCTTTTGTGTTTATCCCACATGTGCTGTTGTCCCTATGAGTAAAAGTCTGGATAGTTTTTAATTTATCCACTTTTGCGGACAAAGGAAAGGCTCTCCCACGCAGCACACATGGGGAGAATAAGATGAATGCACTGCAAGGGTGGGACTAGAAAGGGGTTACAGGAGAGGTAGGGGTTAGAAAAGAGTGGGAGTTGTTTTTTCAACCACTTAAGCACATATGCCTCTCTAAACCTTCCCTGTTTGCCCCAACAAACCACCAGCAATTATCAGATTTTATTTGTGCGGGGAAGGGGGACAGTTTTTTCAGCAAGGTGCAGAAGATCCCCCTGGATGTAGTCAACATAAAACTGCTGAACAGCAGTAAGCTTTTAACAGTACTTGTGCACTTTCATTTATACACCTCATTATAACCATAACATGAAGCTTCCTACACAGGCCAAAAAGCCATGCATTGTCTCCATTTTCTCTATTGAATCAAAGGTTTGCAGCAGATGGAGTCTGAAACTGGGTCATGGAAGGGAGCATCACTTGTCCTTGCCTCCCTTCTCAAGCGGCCCACTGGTTGCGACCCATTTGTCATAAACAAGCCATTTGTCTTTTTCCTAAGCTGCACATCTCTAAGGATATGACTAACAGAAGGAGTGCTGTACAACGTACTGTATAATGTTTTCATCTGGAAAAAAAATATTTCCCCCCTTCTTAGCCTCTATCTAGAACATCTCAAAGCAAAGTTGCATATTGAGGCAAAAAGCAAAGCTTTATCTATCAACTCATGGGTCCTGAACGATCCATGACGGATCAGGAAAGAGATCTTGGTGTCTTGTTGTCCATGAAGGTGTCTACCCAATGTGTGGCAGCAGTGAAGAAGGCCAATTCCATGCTAGGGATTATCAAAAAGGGGATTGAAAATAAAACAGCCAACATTATAATGCCATTGTACAAAATGCTAGTAAGGCTGCACCTGGAGTCTGGTCACCGCATCTCAAAAAAGTCAAGTGGAACTGGAAAAGGTGCAAAAGAGAGTGACTAAAATGATTACTGGGCTGGGGGATCTCCCTTATGAGGAAAGGCTAAAACATTTGGGGCTCTTTCGTTTGGAAAAAAGGTGCCTGGGGGGAATATGATTGAGACATACAGAATAATGCAGGGCATGAGTAAAGTGGGTAGAGGGATGCTTTTCTCCCTCTCACAAAATACTAGAACTAGGAGACATCCACTCAAATTGAGGGCTGGAAGAGTGAGAACATACAAAAGAAAACATTTTTTTACCAAGTGTGTTGTTCGTGTGTGGAATTCCCTGCCACAAAAGGTGGTGATGACATCTAGCCTGGGTGCCTTCAAAAGGGGATTGGACAGATTCCTGGAGGAAAAGTCCATCACAGGTTACAAACCATGATGGGGATGTGTAATCTCCAGGCTTAAAACTGGGGTATTTCAAGGGCCAGATGCAGGGGAGTGGTATTAAGAGACAGATATCTAGTCTCACGTGCTCCCAAACACATTTGGTGGGGCCACTGTGAGAAGGTACAGGAAGCTGGACTAGATGGGCCTTTGGCCTGATCCAGCATGGCTCTTATGTTCTAATCTACTTATGTAAAGTTTTAATCATGGCCTTGTCCTGCTTCATCCATGCCATTTTACAAAGGAGTCCAGATGCTGTCCAGTTCCAATTGTAACTCTTCTATGTCTCTTTACAACCCTTTCTATCATTTTCTCCGTCCCCTCCCTGAGAAAGAGTTGCTACACTATTTGTTGTCGTTGCTTAGTTGTGAGTCCATAAGCTTCTTACCGTAGCTAGAATTTCTCACTGCGATGACCTGTCATGCTACCAGTCTCGATGGCATGCCAATGCTTAGTGCTGCAAAACCTGTGCTCTTTTGTGAGGCTTTATTTGGAATACGCTTAGAAACTGTGAACACTTGCCATTCTAGGGTATTCCTTGCCATGTGTTTATGCATGTATACCATGCCAATCACACTGTCTGACATCATAAGAACCCTTTCCTTAACTTTTTAATGTGATTGTTGACTGAACAAAAACCATTAATGGAGGATCCATGCCAGCTGGTTTAGATAAATGTTGCAGGTAACAGGAACAGCAATTCCTTCTCTCTTCTACAGGGCAAATGTTTGTACAGTAGATGTATGCCTGGTGCACATGATGTAAGGCTGTGCCTTATGCATGCATGCAACTCATTCCATAGATACAGAAGAAACATCTTTGAACATGACCTCATGTATAAATGTGACACCTTATCACATGGAATTAGTCCTTCATGCAGAGGGCCCAATGGGATTTGCAGTCCCACAACATCTGGGCAACCACAGATTGTACACCCTTAGCTTTGGTGATGAAGAATAACCATTAAGTAACGGTCTCCTATTTGTTCAATTTCATTTAAGCTTCTTCAAGTGTGAAAGGCACACGGGGAAAAAATTCCTAAACTAGTCCAAGAAATTGGGAATCAAGGTGTTACATTCCATTGATATCTGAATTGCTTCTCAACAATACATTCAAAACTGCAGCCTAAGCAAGTCCTGTGGCACAGACCACAGCTCACTGAAATCAAACCACATTAAAGGCACTAGTTCCACTCCAGGTACTTCATCTTAACTAGATTGAGGGCCAGGCTGTTAACAGCTTAGGAAGACAAGGTTACGATTTACAAAGCACTTATTCCGAAACATTGGCTTAATATAATTACTTTAAAGTAAATAAGTAGTGAATTGCTTTAAGGTTCTTTTTTTTTTTTTTGGAGGGGGGCAGTCCTTGAGAAGAACTTACTCAAAGGAGCAAAATGAATTCATTATTCCTTTAGTGAACATAATGCAAGATTCTCATGGACGGGAACAAGCACACACAATACAGATATAGATATAGGCAATAGATACAGATTTATCTGATTATGCAAAGAAGCCAGCAAATAATATACCCCCATGTGTAAAAATGTATTGTAATTATCTGGCAACTGAATGTCATCATGTCAGGCAGGTTCTGCTTTACTTATCTTCATGAAATGAAAACAAAGATGGACAGCAATAGGTAGATTTCAGGGTAGAAGGGGAAAGAGACAGAATGTGATTTGATCTTCTTAGAGGAGAAAGGAAGGACACCAGTCATTTATGGACAGACAAATAGATAGACATATCTTCTCCTGGCTCCCAGTGATTCTAATTATTAAAAATTAAAGCTGTGGTGGTGTCCATTCTCCGACGCACAGTCCAGTCTGTGCTTTATCTGCATCTCTCCACCCTGGGCCCTGTCCTTTGGTGTCCTACCAAGATAGAAGTAGTGCCCCTCCCTGACATTTCCCTCTTCCTTCAAACAGCTCTAAGGTATTTAGAAACAAACCTGCAGCAGATGTCATTTCCCATAACCAGCTACTTGGTCCCATATGTGTCTCGTAACCAGGACAACACCTTCACATTTTGCAGCTGTTGGGAACATTGCAGTCTTACTGGACTTAATATCAGTCAGGTGGAGGGATGCCTTCTTGTTTTGGCTACTTGCCACTAATTTGATTGGCAGAGTTATTCTTACTTCTATTCGTTTTCCGGTTCCTTTGTTGTTCTGACAGTTGAGTCATGGCAACTGGACTTCTTTTTCTTGAGAGAGAATGAAATGTTTCGCTGCTCATCCAAACAGCTTTGTGATGATGGATGAGCAGCGAAACATTTCAATCTCTCAAGAAAAAGAAGTCCAGTTGCCATGACTCAACCTCTAGATAAACTCACCTGGGTGACTTAGAATCTTCACAGACATCTTCCTTTGTTATTGTTTGTACCTTTTCCCCCCCATTTAGTCATCTTTCAGGAAGCTAGCACAGAGTTCTTCTCCGTGCTAGAAAAATAAGTTTGTGTCTTTAATCATCCCCTGGGCAACACCAACAACAACCCACTGGGTTATCCTTCCACTCCATTGGATTGCTTCCAACACGAGAAAAAGATTGAGAGGGGTGCTTTCTGTATGAGATGCAAACAAGTTTTTCCTTTCGAGTTTCTTTAGATGTCCTTTTGTGTTCACTGCAATCAGATTGGTAATTTCCTACTTCACCTCCAGGTACTGTGGACCAGTTGTAGCTACAGAGTATCCTTTTAGGTCAGATGGGCAGAATACACATATAACAAACAAACAAACAATTAAACATGAGTAAACTTTTTTCTTAAGATGCATCATTTTACTACAAATGATGAGGCTAGCTAAATTTGTTGATATTTTTTACATTTCTGCCTTGTGTTCTACAATAGAATAAGGTGTCCCTGCCCCTATTCACAGGTCACTAGTGTTTGTTGTTTTTTCACACTAGAGCTATGTGTAGCATTGAACCTGGGATATAGCCTATGAAAAGCTCTCCACTGTGCATTGCGGTTTCTAATACCAATCTATGGTCCATTCCTTAATGTCTGAGTTCAATGGTTTATTTGATTCCTACATGGTGCAGTTGTTCCTGGCGAGTTCTTCTAAATAAATAAACACAAATTAGCTGATTTATGTGCTACGTAAGACAGAACAAAATATCTAGTTACTTCTACATAATTTACCATTTCATTGCATCTTTTTGGTATTTATATTACTATATAGTGTTATGTGTGTATGGCATATTGTAACCCACCCAGAGAGTTGCCGCACTAATGGGGTGGTATAGAAATGAAACTAAATAAATAAATAAATAATAAATAAATAAATAAATAAATAAATAAATAAATAAATAAATAAATAAATGTTTTAATGTCTCTGTTTACAGAGAGTTCAAGAGTGGGCAAAATACAGACTGTGGCCTGCATGTATCCTTCCTCTTCCCCAACCCCTCTAGAAATGGGCACGACCAGGAAAAATGACGTTTCGAGTTGTCGTGTGTCGGAGCCGGCCTGTTTCGGCTCGTTTCCGTTTGTTGCAAAATTTCTCAAAAATTTGTCGTTTCGTTTGTCGTTTTTTTGTCTGTCGTTAGTACTGGTTTGGGGCGTAGCGGGCTCCTGGAGGCACCTCTCTGGGGTGGGTGCCTCCTCTGGCCCGCTACAAAGGGAAAGCGGGCTCCTGGAGGCACCTCTCTGGGTGGGTGCCTCCTCTGGCCCGCTATGAAGGGAAAGCGTGCTCCTGGAGGCACCTCTCTGGGGTGGGTGCCTCCTCTGGCCCACTACAAAAGGGTACCCATAGCCAATTGGATGTGCATACCAAGTTGCAGTAGCAGGCAGAGGCACCTCTCTTTTGGGTGCCTCTACTCTGACTCACTAAGAAGGACAGCATACTGGCATACTGGTGTACAGTGCACTTGGGCTGGGGAACGAAGTGAGAGAGGACCCCTATGGGCGCCCTACGGCTCACTAAGAAGGGAAGTGTACTTGTGTGTAGTGCAATGTGAGTACACAGATCTGGCTTAGGGTTAGAGTTAGCGCAAGGGCTAGGCTTAGGGTTATGGGTAAGGTTAGGGTGAGTTAGTGGGGTGCACCTCTGGGTGCCTCTCTGACCCACTAAGAAGGACAGTGTACTGGC
>JAHTLZ010000129.1:95891276-95911196 GCA_023846285.1 Phrynocephalus versicolor
GTTTTAAATTTATTATAAGCTGCTATGGAAGAGAGTTCACTTCATCACATGCCTGAAAGTGTTATCTGAAGCTAGAGTAGATTAGCACACATGATGGGGAGAGATGGGGAGGTCAGGAGAAAACAGGATGCAAAACAATGTGAATACTGTTATATAAAATGTGTTGGATTGTTACCAGGGGGGAAAAACTAACTTGAAAGTGTGCAAAAGCATTGCAGGTCCCATTTCGTTCAAAAGATCCAGATTCATAAATCTCTTTAAGCAGGGATCTAAAGGGTTTCCTTTTTTTCTTTTCTGTATCAGGAAGGATCATGTTGAAACTGAAAATGAAGCTGCCAGGAGGTGGCCCAAACGCTGGGGTTTTCTTTTAACACCAGTCGAAGAGGTAAAGATCATTCCAATAATAGACCAGGCAGAGAAACTTTGTTTAGGCTCTGGGTGTTCTCTCCTGGTCTCTATTAATGAAGTATCAAACGTACCTTATAAGAAATATGCCGTAGTACCTCGAGTTACAAAATTAATCCATTTCATAATGCAAAACTGTCATAACTTGAAATGTGTTTTCCCATAGGAATGTGTTGGAAATGGATTAATTCATCCCAGAGACTAGAAAGCAGACAAAACACCCATTTTTTGGTGTAAAACTCTTTATAAAGTGCACCTTAGAGACATGTACACTGCACAGGAACATGACTAATCAAGAATCAACATTTTAAACATCACACATCACAGTTTTAAACGTGCTTACAGTACAGTAAGTACACTTTAAACTTGTCTGACCCTGAGGTAACATTTTTAAGCCTCACACATTATGGTTTTGAACATGCTAAACACACTTCTGTGCACTTTAAAGGCTGACACACTGTAAAGGAACATGCCTGAGGCTGAGGTAACATTTTTAAGCCTCACACACTGGAGTCCATAATATCTGGGCCAGGGGTGCACCTTCATATCAGCATCCCAAAATCCTTTTCATTTTTCATTTTTATTTTGCAAGCAGCAGCAAGTTTGTCTCCGAAGAGTGTGGAGGTTAAGTTATGGCAACTGGACTTCTTTGCTTGAGAGAGTAAAATGTTTCGCTGCTCATCCAAACAACAAGAATACTTCACAGCGCCATCAACAAGGCCATGGCTAATGACTCATGCTTTATGGGTGTTGGGAAGGTTGTAAAGGTGGGACTTTCAAGCACCTTGGGCCAATGAGCCTATTGAGACTATTGTCCACCTAACAAGCCTATTCAGGTCATTGTTCATCTTATGAGTCTATTTCAGACCACTTTGACAAGATGTCAAAGTGAACTATAAAATGGAGGACTCACAACTAGCTTTCCTCAGAATGGCAAAGCTGTTTGGATGAGCAGCGAAACGCTTCAAACTCTCAAGAAAAGAAGTCCAGTTGCCATAACTTCCAGATAAACTCACCTGGATGTCTGAGAACCTTCACAGACATATGTCTCCAAAGAGCTTAACCAGAGTCATTTTGAGAGCAGGCAAGAAGCTTTTCCGTCATAGCACCACCACCATCTGTGCTGACACTGGGAAAGGGAAGCCCAGCTGCCCAGACTCTATAACATACATTGGTTGCAAACAGGATGCTCTGCAGTCTAATGAAGAGAATAGGAAGAAATGATTGAAGGTTCTGGTTCTTCTGCATTGCTAGAATTCCTAGAATTGCAACAGAGAAGCCATTCGCTCCTGAAAATGAAGTACATGCTTGCTTGTATTTATTTATTTATTTATTTGAAATATTTTTACCCTGCCTGGCTCCTTAAAGAGGACCCCAACGATAGCTTGCATCACCGAAAGACAATATTTAAAGCTAAAAGCAAGAAGTAAATAAATACTAAAAAGGACCAAACACATACCACTTTTTAAAAAATGGTAGAAAAAGCAACCCTAAAACCACATTCAAAGCAGAAAGGCACAACAATCCATTTAATACCCTCCACTCAGGCAGCCAGTCCCTAAAGAAAAGGCTGCCCGAAGAGAAAGGACTTAAGAACATAACATAAAAACATAAGAGCCATGTTGGATCAGGCCAAAGGCCCATGTAATCCAGATTCCTGTATCTCACAGTGGCCCCACCAAATGTGTCTGGGAGCGCACAAGACTAGATATCTGTCTCCTGATACCACTCCCCTGCATCTTGCCCTTAAAGTACCCTGGTTTTAAGCATGGCTTGTAACCTGTGATAGACTTTTCCTCCAGGAATCTCTCCAATCCCCCTTGGAAGGCATCCAGGCTAGATGCTATTATCACCACATCCTGTGGCAGGGAGTTCCACAGACTAACAATGTGCTGGGTGAAAATATATTTTCTTTTGTCTGTTTACTCTCTCAGCCCTCAGTTTGAGTGGATGTCTCCTAGTTCTGGTATTTTGTGAGAGGGAGAAGAGCTTCCCTCTATCCACTTTACTCACGCCCTGTATTATTTTTGTACGTCTCAATATCCACCAGTTCACCCAAATCTACATGCCTGTAGACCTTTTCAGAGAATTCTAAAAGGTTTATCAGGCAAGTACGTCTCAGGCACCTCTTTTCCAGACTAAAGAGCCTCAAATGTTTTAGCCTTTCGTTATAAGGGAGGTCTCCTAGCCCAGTAATAATAGTCGCTCTCTTCTGAACCTTTTCAAGTTCCACTATGTCTTTTTTGAGATGCAGTGAAAAGAACTGTACACAATACTCCAGGTGGGGCCTTACTATCCTTTTGTACAAAGGCATTATAATGTTGGCTGTTTTATTTTCAGTCCCCTTTTTGATAATCCCTAGCATGGAATTGGCCTTCTTCACCACTGCCACACACTGGGTAGACACCTTCATTGAGCTGTCTACCAGCACACCAAGATATCTTTCCTGATCCATCACGGATAGCTCAGAGCCCATGAGTTGATAGATAAAGTTTGGATTTTTTTTGTCCCACTCTGCATTACTTTACATTTTCCTACATTGAAATGCATTTGCCATTTGGCAGCCCACTCCCTCAGTTTGGAGAGAGATCCTTCTGGAGCTCTTCACAATCTTCTCTGGTTTTTACCACACGGAAAAGTTTCATGTCATCTGCAAACTTGGTCACCTCACTGCTTATCCCTGTCTCCAGGTCATTTATGAACAGACTGAAAAGCACTGGTCCCAGGACAAATCCCTGGGGCACACCGATTTTCACCTCTCTCCATTGTGAAAAAATTCCCATTGACACCTACTCTTGTCTCCAGGATCTCAGCCAGTTCTCAATCCATAAGAGGACCTGCCCTCTTATCCCCTAACTGTGCAATTTTCTCAGCAGCCTTTGGTGAAAGACCAAAGGCTGCTGTCAAAAGCCTTCTGAAAATCAAGATAGACAATATCCACCAGTTCACCCAAATCCACATGCCTGTTGACCTTTTCAAAGAATTCTAAAACTTTTATCAGGCAAGACTTACCCTTACGGAAGCCATGCTGATTTTCCCTCAGCAAGGTTTGTTCTTCTATGTGTTTTAAGATTTTCTCTTGGATGAGGCTTTCCACCATCTTCCCTGGGAGAGAGAGTCTTTTCCATCTGTTTCTGGAATATGTTGCTTACACACCAACAATATTGCGACAAAACCCTTTACTTGCTGTGTTTAAATATATTTTTCATATTAAACATATTTATGTGGGTTATCAATATTGCTGGTCCTCATTTACAACTTTTAATTGCTTGATAAATGAGCCAGTTTAAAGATCCTGCAGGTTGCAATCCAATCCTCACTTGTTCACCAGCAAGCTACACTGATCTTGGAGCATTCTTCTGGGCTGACGTGTATAATGTGTAAATAAGTATGTTACACCACGTTCAGGACTGGCAAGTTTTACTAAGCCAGAAAAGCCTTTGTTGTTTCTGCTGCCACATATTAACACAACGTCTTCCCTGGAGACATCCAGTGTAAGTTACACATGGCCATAAATGTGTCCTCCAGGTTCACTTCATACCCTTAAAATGAGAATTAATTCTCTGTATGAAAGGTGAATTTCAAATTCATCCAAACCTGTATAATAAATGGTCTCATATCAGATGCCAAGCACAAGGTCATCAAGTACTGCTATAATGGAAACAGGATAAATATCTAGATAGATATGAGCTATTACAATGTTATCACAATGCACCGCTCAGCCTGAAATGGCAATTTGTTTTATTATGTTCCTCTATTTTAGTTGTTAAGAGATGAAAAGAAAGAACCTGCTAAGCCCAAGATCCAGCTTCCAGAACACTTGCAAATCCGGCCTGTGACACCAGTGGAAAAATATATTAAGGTTAGGCGATAGCACTGTGATTGCAAATGGCACCACAATTAAAACAAAAATGTGTGCCAGAGATAGGCACAAAGCAAAAAAAAAAAAAAATCAAAATGCTGTTTCATTGTTTCATTGGGTAACAAATTACTTCATTACCTAACAAAATGGTAGGATGCATTAAATTTCATTTTGTCAAGCAACACTGTTTTTTCCTCTAGAATGAAGCAATTTGTCCTAGAGGAATCAATGGCAGGAAAGCTCAAGCTCTTCCCTGATATCCCCTGAAATTTGGAAAGGTTTGAGAATCAGGGAACTGAGTTATGAAGCTCCAAAGGGGTGCCCCTAGGGAAAAAAATATTTCTAATTGGAATTGGGACCCAAGCCATGGCTTGCCCGCGGCTTGGCTTCTGAAGTTCAGAATCCAATTATGAATATTTTTTTCCTAGGAGCACAACCTTTGGAGCTTCATAACTCAGCTCCTTGAACCCTAAACCTTTCCAAATTTCAGGGGGTTACCTAGAATTGCTTGAGGAAGCTCCACTGCCATTTCGCTCCTTTAGGACCCAGAGGAGCATAGCATTTTGTTTCATAACAAAACTACTTCAAAAATTTGTTACAAACAAAACGAAATGAAACTACAACAGAAATGAAATGAAGTGAAACATTATTTTTTCTTTTTGTGCCCATCTCTAATTTGTGCCTTTGGTAAGCTGCTTAAAGATTCCTAATGTAGTAGCGTGGGGTTTAGTGATTTCAGCAAGTGATTTCAGCTCTCTGACATAGCAGGCTGGAGACAGCTTTTATTGTAACAACTCTTTAAAGCAAAGTGTTCTGCTTATATACCGCCCCATACCACTACAAGTGGTCTCTGGGCGGTTTACAATTTTAATTACAGTGTGCAGGCTACACATTGCCCCCCCCAGCAAGCTGGGTACTCATTTTACCGACCTCGGAAGGATGGAAGGCTGAGTGAACCTTGAGCCTGCTACCGGGGATTGAACCCAGGTCGTGAGCACAGTTTTACCTGCAGTACAGGCATTTAACCACTGCGCCACGAGGCTCCTTTAGTCAGGGAGAGAACAAGACTGAGGGACTGGGGGGAACAATTACAAGCAATCACAAAGCTGCCTTTTGGCGGGATTGAGGATCCAAATGCAGCAACTTGAATAAACCAATAGGCCTGTTCCCTTTGGAACAGGAAGGCAGTTACTTCAACATAAGCAATTACAGATAATAGGAATACAGATCAATACACAACACCCCTCCCCCCCCGGTGGGCACAGCACACGTAGTCCTTTAGGTATTGTGGGGCCCTGCAACTTCTAATTGATCTCCTGACTATGGGTGTTGCAGGGGCTTGAGCAGGCAGTGTCTGTGGTGGAGAGTCTACTGTAATAGCTTCGTCTGACACGGAGGGGGTTTCAGACAACTCAGTGTCCCTGATCTGTTCCTCGGCACCATGAGGACTTGCAGGAGCAGATTCATTTGCTGACGCCACTGGTACCTGCATTCCTGGGTCATCTCCGCTCTGGTCTTGCAGCTGTGACTCATTAATGGGGGTAGTGTCACTCTCAGGCTGCAATTCTACCACACCTGTACCAACTCTACTGGGCGCTCTGTGCCTCAGTTGGTCCACGTGCCTACGCCAGACCCTGCCATCTTCAATGGTCACGTAATAAGAGACTGGCCCATATGCTCTGGTGATCACCCCTGGCACCCACAGGGGGCCTCTGGCATAATTTCTCACACAGACCAAATCTTCAGGAGCAAAATACCTTGTAGAGTCGCTCTCTGCCTGTGGAGGTGCTCTAGCATTGTGGTTTGGCATTTTGTCTGGGTGGACATAATCCAGCACTGTTACCAGCCTTCTACCTAGGAGCAGCTCTGCTGGCGACTTGCCCGTAGTAGTACACGGCGTCGCATGCTGCAAAAACAACATTCGGGCAATGCGCATTGACCAGTCACCCTCCATCAAGCGTGCAATAGATCCTTTGGCTGTCTGCACCATTCACTCAGCCTGCCCATTGGATGAGGGGTGAAAAGGAGCTGATGTGACCCCTCTTATGAAATTATCAGCCAAGAATGCCCTGAATTCTTGGGATACAAAGGCTGCTCCGTTGTCTGACACAATGGTCTCGGGCAACCCGTGGGTTGCAAACAGCTGTCTCAACACTTTGATGACTGCAGCTGACAACATACTGGGAACCAAAAGCACCTCTAACCATTTAGAATATGCATCAACGATAACCAAAAAAACCTTTCCTTGGAATGGCCCAGCAAAATCTAAGTGTAGCCGGCTCCAGGGAGTCCGGGTCTGCTCCCACCAGTGGACTGGTGCTCTGGCCACTTCTGGGCGCACTTCCTGACATGCCTTGCACGTCCGTACCCATTGTTCAACATCTTGGTCCATCCCAGGCCACCACACATAGCACCGGGCTAGCGACTTCATCCTGACCATTCCCGGATGCCCCATGTGAAGCGTATCCAGAACCCTGTTTCTCAGTGGCGCTGGGATGATTACCCTGTCTTCACACAGGAAACAGCCCTTATGCAGGGATAGCTCATGTTGCCTTGTTGTGTATGGTCTAAATTTTTCTTCATGCGGGCCACCTGGCCATCCCCTCCCCACCCAAGTGAGCACATGGGAGAGAGCGGTATCTTTCCCCGTTTTCTCAGCTATTTCAGTGGCAGTTACAGGGGTCCCCGGAAGTGTTTCCAGCATCATCACTCATTCCGCTGGGGCAGGATCCGCATCGCTCACACCAGGAAGGGGCAAGCGACTTAGTGCATCAGCGTGGCACAACCTTTTCCCTGGAACATGGGTCAGGGTGCACTGGAACCCATTCAGGAATATAGACCATCGCAACATTCTCGGGGAGAGAATCTGCGGCGTCTGTTTGTTCGGGTTGAACAATCCTAACAGTGGCTTTTGGTCAGTTTCCAGAAAGAAGTGGCGACCGTATAAATAGTCATGAAACTTTTTAATCCCTGCCACTATTGCCAGTGCTTCTTTGTCAATTTGTGTGTAGTTGCGCTCCGTTGGCGACAACGTATGAGAATAGAACGAGATGGGCTTTTCCGACCCATCCGCTTCCCTATGGCTCAGTACAGCTCCCAGCCCATAAGGAGAGGCATCACATGCCAGGACAAGAGGTTTCGACTCGTCATAATGAGCAAGGACGCTCCTGCTAGTCAGCATGCCCCGCAAGGTGTCAAAAGCCTTCTGCTGTGCCTGAGCCCAACGCCACACACACTTTTTCTTCAATAGTTTATGCAACGGTTCCGCTATTGAAGCTTTCTGAGGTAGGAATGAATGATAAAAGTTAATAAGTCCCAGGAATGACTGTATCTCCGTCTTGTTCTGTGGGCGTGGTGCCTCAGTAATACTTTAATTTTAGAGTCAGTGGGGTGGATGCCTGTTGCATCAATTTTAAACCCCAAGATATCCACAGATGACACCCCAAAACTGCATTTTTCCTTTTTTAGCTGCAGCCCCACCTCTTTAAATTTGAGTAACACAGCACGGATATGCCCAACTAGTTCCTGGGGGTCTTTCCCAGCAATCAGAACATCATCAAAAAATGGCAAGACCCCTGGCGAAATTAAGAAGCGAGATAACGCAATTGAGATTAATAAGGGCCACACTTTACTGGACTCTTGAACCTTTAACCCAATGTAAACTTAAGAGGCGCCTGATGTAGTGCGGTCCAGTGGTTGTAACCCCAAGGTCTCCTGGGAACCCTCCAACCCACAAGCTTTTAGGGTGAATCACTACCCTCTGATGGTGCAGTCACTTAGACTGCGCCCCCAAGGCCGGTAAACCCAGGCACGACTTCCTGGTGCCAGCCACCCCTGGTGATGTTAACTCATGGCTCAGAAAGGCCTCTGAGAGATCCTCCCTCAAACACTGTAATCTCCCAATCCACAGTGTTCTGAGGTTGGAGGGTCTAGGATTGGGTATCCCCCTCTTCCGACTCACCAATAGCCTTTAATATCCGCACTATTGCCCAGTGTGACCGGAACTCCTATCTCCTAATTAATCCACCAAAAATTCCTATCTGGCCCTCAGGAGCGAGCAGTTAGACTCACACTAGCATTAGAATCAGGCGGTGGGTGGGTGGGGAATGCTGCTCGCAGAAGAGGCTGCTGTTGGGGGAGGAGGTCCTCCTACCCCCTCCCATCAGGAATGAGACTCCCAGGTGAGTCTTGTGCTTGTTTGCCCAGAGGGTGCAAAATGCCCCCTCCTTTCTCATTCTACCCATCAGATGAGCCGGTTCTGATCACAATGGAAAGGGTCACTTCACTGGCACCAATCTCCCTTAAAATGCCCCTTCTGTGCACGCCAGAAGTCCTCCATTTTAGCTAACAAATAAATAAACAATAAACAAACAAACTCACCTTATCTGTAGACCCAAAAGGTCCAGATCGGGCATGGAGCAGAACAGAACAAGTTCATAATGTTCTGTATATTGCCTCCTTGTTTGAAAATAGCTCATACCAGATAATTCCTCTAGAAGTCTAAAATACAAGCTACAGTATATGTATCTCTGTTTATACCCTATGTTGGGTAGGGGGAGAAAGACAACATTGCACCTCTAGGCTTCATATGCATCTAATAAGAGCCCTACTACACTTAGGTTTTGAATCGCCTTTTGCTTAAAGTCAAATCGCCTTTAAAATCACTTACTGCATTTCCAATCGCTTTTTCCGCGAAGCCCCCTTGGCCATGCCCCTTTTTGGCCAAGGTGCCAGTTTTTCTTGTGACGGCCACCAGGGGTGGTGTTTTTTTAAACTAATTTCTATACCACTTTTTGAAGCAATTTGGCTCAAACTGCAGACACCATGCATCGTTGTTTTCTGGGTTTCCCCCTCGTATGCCTTATCCTGCCATCGGAAAAGCCAAAAAAAAGAAGTCCTCCTGCAGTGTGACCATTTCCGCTGACTTCTCCGGTCCTTCTACTCCAGGGGTGCCCAAACTTTTTGTAAGGAGGGCCAGATTTGGTGGCTGAGAATGTGTCAGGGGCCGGTTGCTCCCCGACCCTGCCACCCCACTGCAAGCCCCACCCACTGACCCATAAGCCCCACCCACTGTCCCCTTGCAACCCCACCTGCAGGAAGGAAGGTGGGGACCAAGGAAGGGAGGGAAGGAGGTGGAAACCAAGAGAGGAAGGAAGGAAGGAAGGTGGGGAACAAGGGAGGGAGGGAGGGAGGAAAGAAGGAAGGTGGGGACCAAAGGAAGCACAGGGAGATATGGCCACAGGTCGTCCCTTGGAAGAGGTGATCTATGTGACCTTGCACCCCCCCCCCAGGCTCCCCAGCTGTGGCGACGGCTCACCCACCAGCCCACCCAAAGCCCCTTGGCGGTTGCAGAGGCCCACTGGCCTGCCCACCCCCACACATTCCCCTGCGGTGCCGGTGGCAGCAGACCGCCCAGCCGCCAAAGCTTCCCAGCGGTGTCAGTGTTGGCAGAAGATTTAAAAAAAAAACATGGGGTGGAGGGGAAGGGAGGGGCAGGCCAGCCAGCCGCGGGCCACTCAAAATGGCCTGACGGGCCAGATTTGCCCCCCGCCCCCGGGCCGGACTTTGGGCAGGCCTGTTCTACTCCCTCTTTTGGGTACGATTTTGCTTTTTCCGGTCACAGAAGTAGGCTATCAAAATCAATGTGCCACGTTGTAAGTAATGTAAAGGGAGAACCGGAAAAATAGCTATATTACTTTGAATGGAAGAACAACGGCATGACGTTATCCTAAAGAATAATTTCCGGAATTGAACCAGATAAGGGGAAAATGTCGGACTAAAGTGGAACAAAAAGCGGTTTAGCAAAGTGCAGACAGGGAAACCGGTTCTTGAGAGTGTGGAATGCTGAATCGCTTCAGCGACCACATGACCGGGGGAGGGCAAAAGGCAATTCAAAACAAAAAGTGATTGCTGTTTGAAGTGCAGTAGTGGCCTAAGCACAGTTGCCACCTGCTTCTGAAGCATCATTACACAGTGTGGCATCAACTGAAAGGACAGGAAATGCACATCCTTAAGGCAGAATAAGTCACAGGGACAGAAATATACACATAGTTGGTGAAACCGCATAACTAATTGCCACCCTTTGCCCAACTTCCACCCTGCCAAACTTGCTTCTTCACATTGTATCTGGAATTTTGTAGCATATGGAGGTTTGGAACAATGCCTGATGATGCCTGCAAGACACCATTTGCTCATCCAGAAACAGCTTAGTTTCTTCTGGGCACATGTGGAGGGCCGTATCTTTGCATTTAAATACCGGCAACGTGAAATGACACTCGGGATCTGTCCCATATGAATTTCCCACATCCAGATTTAGGCCAGAAGTCTTTGAATCCGTTCCCACTCACTGTGGGTAGTACAGCAGGGAGGCAGAATAACAAAGTGGTCCCCATTGTTCAGCGCAGTGGGTGGCATGTACAGTATAGCCATGGTGGTGGGTGGTGGTGGTGGGAGAACGAAAATGAAAACTAAAAGAAAGAAGTGGCAATCGCTTCAAAGCAAGGACTCCACCTAGATATCACAAACATTTTCCAGGCTTGGCTGAGGAACAAAGCCAAATCAGCCCTGGCAAGAGAACAAACCAGAATCAGTGCTTTCTCAAATGTGTCTTTCCGTCTCTGAATAAGTCCCCAGATGTTAGAATGATACATAGAAAAGCACTTCCAGCCAGCCTTCGTGGAAGGGGTCTAGCCAAAGCAAGTTCAACAGTGATGGCAAAGATGTTCCATCCCTCACTTCTTGTGCTCGCCCACGCACCTGCACCCCCCATCCCTGCAGCTGGGTTAGGTACTAATTAGCCAAATTCATTTATAGTAAGGAATGAATTGTTCCTTCATGCAAAAAACATCTGGTCACTAATTGGTGTTCTATTTTCCCATTCAACTAACTACTACGCCAATCAAAGCAAGCAGTGCTTAATAAAGATGTTCTAACATTAGTGTTTACTTCTGTGCATCGGAAGCAATTTATAGAGAGAATGGCCTAGTTAATAAACGATCCTGTCCTCCTGTTTCCATATACAAGTTAATTGCTGTTCTGAGATGCTGGGGATAGAGTTTATTTCCTGTGAAAAGCAAATGTTACATAATTATGTTTCTTACTAACTAGTTATTGTTGATTGTTCATTTGTTCATTCATTTTATGTATACCCTGCCTTTCTGT
Source organism: Phrynocephalus versicolor (assembly GCA_023846285.1). NCBI lineage: Eukaryota > Metazoa > Chordata > Lepidosauria > Squamata > Agamidae > Phrynocephalus > Phrynocephalus versicolor. Next base: position 95,902,705 of record JAHTLZ010000129.1, read on the forward strand.
CAATAAAGGACTCAAGACAGTTTAGATTTAATTTATTTATTTTAAATATTTTTACCCCACCTTTCTCCTTGGAAAGGACCCAAGGCAGCTTACAACACTTAAAGACAATATACCAGGTTGGAGACAACAAAAGTACAACAGTTACCAAGAAACATGAAAGACAATATTCAGAGCTAAGAACAATGATTGCGAAGAGGAATGTTACATCATTTAAAATGGCAATTAGAGATGGGCACGAAACGACCATTTTTTTGTTACCGTTCTCCGTTATTTGTTCCGTCCATTGGAACTGAGGATTTATTGGCTACAAATAACGACTGTTGCAATGGGGCAGGCTTGAACCGAACAGAACCAAGAAAATTTTCTTCGGTTCTGTTGGTTTCCGTTACTGGCGTCACGCCGCTCACACGATGAAAAATAGAGCAGCAGAGGGTGGCGAGAGGGGGCTGGGCCTGGTAGAGCCTCTTTGCCCCCTCCCCACCGGAGCCAACACAAGACTTTGCCGGTCTCACGATTAGAGGTGGGATCCGAGCCCTTATAGGCCGGGCTCCAGGATCTCGGCCACGTGGCGAAGCGGTAACGGTACAGCCGGCTCGGAAGCCGGAGCAGAGGGCGTTGTTGGAGCACGGGGGGTGCAGTGGCACCCCCCACAGGTTTCCCAGGTCTAGGATGGGGTGCAGGGCGGCGGTCTGCCGGGGCGGTGGCTCCCGGGGCGGAGTGGTTCCCGGGGAGAAGGGCCCCAGTTAGGACGGTGCTGCACGGAGCTTCGGGGGTAGTGACCCGACGGGGTGGCAGACGGCATGGCGGATTGGTCTTTGGGGAGGGGGCCCAAGGAAGGGCGATGCTCAGTGGTGCTCCAGGGATGACGGCCTGCTGGGAGTGGTGATCGGAGCAGCGCCCAGCTCCGGGAGGACTCCCCGCGGCCGCGGAAACGCTCTCCCAGGAGGCTTGCCCCGGCCCCGGTGGCGCCCGGCCCTGGGAGGGCTCCCTGTGGCCGCAGCTTGCCGCATCTGAAAAACGAAGAAACGGAAACGAAGCGGGCCCCAGTGCCCCGAAAAACAGAAACGGAATGAAGCAGACCCCAGGGCCCGAATAACAACCATGAAACGCCATTTTGGCATTTTGTGCCCATCTCTAATGGCAATATTAAAGCTATGAACAAGAACCAAACATCTAAAGGGGGCGGGGAATGCCGCTCAGAGAGATGGAAGACTAAGAATGGAAATACACAAGTACTGTATTACTATAAAATTAGTCCAAGCAGTAATGCATAAAAATCCATCTAAAAGTCGCATAATAGGTAGCCAGTCGTTCCGGGAAAGCTTGCCTGAAGATAAAGGTTTTTGCCTGCTTACAGCAGAACAGCAAAGATGGGGCCAGCCTGGCCTCCTGTGGAAGAGAGTTCCAAAGTCTAGGAGCAGCAACAGAGAACACCTCTTGTGTTCTCATCAAACACACTTGTGAATATCAAAGACCAAGAAAAAGGCCTCTCCTGGTAACCTTAGCACCCCATCTGGCTCATACTGGAAGATATAGTCGTTGAAGTATTTGGGCCCAGGCCATTTATAGGTTAAAGCAAGCACTTTGAATTGCACCTGGAAACTGATTGGCAGCCAGTGGGGCAGCTGTCACAAGGGTGTTATGTGATCGCTGCATCCCTGATCCTGCTGCATTTTGGGCCTGCTAAAGTTTCCAGAGACTTTCCATCTGTAGCCCCACCAGTTGGGAATGAACTAAAGAGCATGTCACAGTGGGCACAGCAGATCTCTCAAGAAACAGATGTAGTTGGCGCACTGGTTTTAATTGTGCAAATACACTCCTGGCCACTTCTGAGATCTGGGCAAGGTGAATCTAGGAGCACCCCAAAACTGTCTACCTCTTTTTTTAAAATTGGAAGATAATCCCCTCCAGTATAGGCTGGATCCTTAATCTCCCTTTCAATTTACCAGAAACACCTCTGTCCTGTCTGGATTAAGATTCAGCTTGTTCACCCTCATCTGGTTCATTACTGATACCAAACACAGATCTAAAGTCAAAGTAGCTTCCTTTGATTCAGGTGGCAAGGAGAGGTAGAGGTGGGTGTCATCCGCATACTGGTAACACCAAACGCCAAAACTCCAAATATTAGCTCCAAGTAGTTTCATGCAGATGTTGAATAACATAGGAGAGAGACTAGAACCCTGAGAGACCTCACAGGTTAGCAGCCGGAGTGTTGAACGTGAATCCGCCCTAGCACCACCTTCTGCGTTCTCTCCTCCTCCAGGAAGCATCCACTGTAAAATGGTGCCCCCAAGTCTTCTTCCAGAGAGATGGGTCAGGACAGGATACTATGATTGTTAGTATCGAAAGCTGCTGAGAGGTCCAGTAAAACCAACAGAAACATACTTAAAACACTCTAGCAGCAGCAATTCAAATAAAGAACAGCTGAGGATAAGACAGATGTAAACCTCCCTTTACCCATGTGTCAGTCCCAATCTGGATCAGGACTGTGTGCACTGATGATGATGATGATGGTGGTGGTGGTGGTGGTGATGATGATGATGATGATGATGTGCCATCAAGTCAGTTCTGATTTATAGCGATCCTTTTCCGGGGTTTTATACTCAGAGGAATACTCAGAAGTGGTTTACCACTTCTTCTAGGGGCGTTGGACTCCAAGCCTCTGCTTTGCAGACAGAAAAATAAACCACAGAGCTACCCAGAGCAGCCTAAATAAGATTTTGAATAGAGGTGTACAGAATTGTGTTTTGTGGGCTGATAAAGTCTCGGAGTCCAAAAATACAAATCTGCACTGCTCTGGTCTTAAGGTATAGAATGCATTTGAATATTAATAAAATGTTAATTTTATTGTATTGTAAAACCACTGACCCTTTGTGTGGTTTTAATAGATTCTTCAAATTTGCATTCTGGCAGGCCTTTTTTAAAAAGCTTACCTTTATACTTCATTTGACTTCTCATCTTCAGTATTCTGCTGATCCTTTTTTACAGTAATGTTTTATGATGTTTCTACTGCTGCATATTTTGTATTATTTTAATTGTTTTTGTTTGTTTAAATTTGGAGGCTGCCTTGAGTTCGATTTTTATCATGCAAGGTTATGATCTCAATGTGTGAGTGAATGAATAAAAGATTTGCTTCTCCATTTCAGATCCATCCATCTCCACCTGTGCCTCAAACAACCCAAGGGTTTATCGGCTGGAGATCAACAGTACCAGGCCTGGAACTTGAACGTTATTATCAGATCAGAAGCTGCAAAGGTGCCTTTTACAAAGATGTGCAATGGCCCAACGAACCCACCGACTGATTTCCTTTAGGAAAGAAAGTCCAGCGTGACCTTACTTTCTCTTTTATTACCTTTTACCTAAATGCATTTTCAACAGGTTCTAACTGATAAGGAAACATGCATATAAAAAGGGGGTGGCTATTTCAACCATACTGTTGGTTCTGGTTAATTATGAAGTTAAGCATGGCTTAGTGTTGTGATATTAAAGCAAGCAACATATGAACTACAAGTGCTGTTTTGGAATCTGAGCAGTGATTTTAACTCCAAGACAAAATCTGTTAAGCATTTATTTGACCTTGAGTGCCAATGCACATCAGCTCTGTGTTCCTAGCAAGTCATATTATAGAATTATTTGTAGGGCTAACTTACATGCTATAGGAGGAATCTGTGATCTCACTTTTCTTATCATCTAAATCAGGCATGTTCAAAGTCAGGACTAGGGGCCAAATGCCTGTTTTCAAATGTTGAGTGGTCCACAGCCTCTTCTCCCCGCTGGCTCAGCCTGTCAGGAATCCCCACCAGCTGGCCCCTCCCCGTACCAGATGGAGATGTCAGCTTGCAGTTTTTTTGGTTTGCCTGCCCTCCCTGCCTCCATCTGTTCCCCCAGCCTACCTGCCCCCAGTTCCGTTGCTGCAGTGTCCTCCCTGCCTCCTTTCATGTCCTAGAGGCTTGTGCAAAGTCCAGCCCGGGGGCCAAATGCAGCTGAATGGTTGGCCCCCGCACATTGTCACCTCACCAAATCTGGCCCTCCTTACAAAAAGTTTGGACACCCCTGATCTAAATCATCAACACTTGCAAGGGACTCCAAGCTTGACTGAAGGAGGAATGTCAACATCAGAATTGACATCATTGGCTGCAGGAAAGGAGCTTACCTCAGTGGTGGTAATGGAGCCTCATGGCACAGTGGCTAAATTGCTGTACTTCAGCCATAACTGTGCTCATGAGCTGGGGTTCAATCCCAGGTAGCAGGCTCAAGGTTCACTCAACCATCCTTCCAAGGTGGTGAAATGAGTACCCAGCTCACTGGGGAGCAATGCCTAGCCTGGATAATTACTTGTGAACCACCCAGAGAGTACTGTAAGTGCTATAGGGTGGTATGTAAGCTGCACGCTTTGCTTTTTACCTCATTGGTCTCATTGCTAAGTCTAGAATCCTCTAGCTCCGCTATACCTTCTCCTCCTTTCTCCTGGTAATGACGCACCTAGCTCTTCTGTGCAAATTCACAGAAACAAGATTGAGAGCATAAAGATGAACCACCTTCTGGTTTGCTGTCTGGAGTGTACCTACAGAAACAAGGGAAAGGGACAGGACAATGTTGATAGCAGCAGTAAGGAAGAGGAGGTCCACTCCGGAAGGAGGTCCATTGGAACTGAGGATTTATTGGCTTCAAAACAAATGGAATTCACATTATGTCTCTATCAAAGAGAGGGAGAGAACTGCTTTCCAGCTGTAGACTTCTGAGGAGAAGAAATGCAGGCATAGCTGCTGTAAAACTCTTTAAGAGACCAAGCATTTGAAATAATGGGCTGCCCTCTCATTAGGCAAAAGGAAACCATTGCCTCAGGCAGCAATATTGACTTCAGATGTGGTGGATTCTGTTTTCTTAGCAGTGTTGAACAAAGATTCAACCATGAGCCTGGTTTGCTTCTAGGCATGGAAGAAGATGAGGCAGTCAGTGTCTTATTCTTCTCCTCTAGTGGCAAGTGACTTGGGCCAGTCATGGTGCTTTGGCCCTCAGTCTGGTGAAGGCTTTGGGGCCTGAATCATGGAAATGGTCTACCTACCTCTTGAGAGCAAATCTTCTACACACTTTGTGCTTAAGGGAAGGTTTTAAGTGGATGGGGAATCTCAGCTTGTGCCTATCACAGACTACCCTGAGAACCTTTTTGCCAGCACCATAGTTAGATCAGGAAACAAATGGGTTCATCCCACATATAAATATTTGTTGGAATTACAGTATGTAAACCATAGAATAATTGAATAATTGATTTGGAAGGGGCCTGTGAGGCCACTGAGTCCATGGACAGCAACAGCAACAAACAAACAAACAAACAAAACAAACAAAACAAAACAAACAAAACAAAACAAAACAAAACAAAACAAAACAACATAGGTGTACCCTGCATGTACACTCTGCAACAGCTTACATAGGTGGGGGAAGGTTATCTAGTGTGATTAACAACAGAGGTTGAAGGGAGTCTCCCTCCATAGGTCTCCCTTCATTTTGGTCAAGCAGAACTACGCATTTTTAACGCTGGGTTGGAATGATTCCACCATGGGCAGAAGAGATTAACCCTAGAAAAGAAACCTTTTCCATGTGATCAGAAACAATCCTTTGTCGTCCTCTGATTGCACCTTCATATTAATTGAAAAATTAATTAAGAAAGCTGGTTTAATAGATGGTTGGAGACTTTTAAACCCCAAAATGAAAGATTACATGTTTTTTTCAAAAAAATATGCCACTTACTCAAGGATAGGTCATATTTTTATCTCAGAAAATTTGATACCCCATCTAGAGAGCATATATTTTGCCTCTATCATAACTTCCGATCATGCAGCAATAAAAGTCACATGGTCTAACAAGGAAGTAAGAAATAAGCCTAGAATCTGGAGATTAAGTTCCAACATATGTTTAAATACAGAAATCATTAAAAAAATAAAGGAAGATATAAAGATTTTTTATGAAATAAATGATAAAGAAGGAATGAAACCTGCATTACTGTGGGACACCCTAAAAGCATTTTTAAGGGGGAAATTTATTATGGAAAGCTCCAGATTAACAAAAGAACGAAATAGATTGCAAGAACAATTAGAAAATAAGATAAAAAATATTGTGGCTGATGGTCCATATATCATTCGTACCTATCATAGCAGGGATGTGAAGAAGTCTTACCAAGTCTTACCAAGACTGGGATGTGAAGAAGTCTTACCAAGTTTCTCATTCTCATTGAGACAGGTTATCTTGACAGACTCAAAACAGCCTGTCAAGACCTTGTTAATCCATGTGAGGTTTCTTGGCTCTATTGTGAGAGCCCGGAAAAAGGTCCTGTTTCCCCCCCACCCCCTTTCAGGTTTCCAGTATTTGCTAAAATATTTCCAGTGTCTTTTCCCTTTTTGAATCAAAGCAGGCCTACATAGAGATAAATCACAGAACTGTAAGATGAGTAATATACATAGGAAATCAATCTGTCTACTGCAGCTAACTTTTAAAAGACCATTCCCCCACCTAAAACAAAGTTTTGCAGAACAGAAAATTTTGTACAAGTATGCTCCCAAATGTGAGAGGTCAAGTTGATGCTACCAGCAGACATTTGATTGTTCTCCCAAAATGGTTTTTCATTTTTCATGCATACTAAAGATAAGAAAAATTATACAGTTTTTAAAATAACTATATGTTGCAATCTTAGTGGTAAATTTTGCACTGAAAAACCTGCCTTGCATCAGGCGCTGGAGTCCCAGTTGGCTTTCCCTACTGCACCTAGGTTTTGAATCGCCTTTTGCTTAAAGTCAAATTGCCTTAAAAATCACTTACCGCACTTCCAATCGCTTTTTCCGTGGAGCCCCCTTGGCCACGCCCCTTTTCGGCCACTGTGTTGGTTTTTCTTGCGATGGCCACAAGGGGTGGTGGTTTTTTAAACCAATTTCTAGACAGCTTTTTGAAGCGAGTTGGCTCAACCTCGGACACCATGCACTGTTTTTTTCCGGGTTTCTCCTCTGTATGCCTTATCCTGCCATCAGAAAAGCCAAAAAAGAAATCCTCCTGCAGTGTAATCATTTCCGCCGACTTCTCTGGTCCTTCTACTTCCTCTTTTGGGTACAATTTTGCTTTTTCCGGTCACGGCATAGGCTATCAAAATCAATGTGCCACGTTGTAAGTAATCTAAAGGGAGAACTGGAAAATTAGCTACATTACTTTGAATGGAAGAACAACGGCATGACATTATCCTAAAAAATAATTTCCAAAATTGAACCAGATAAGGGGAAAATGTCGAACTAAATCGGAACAAAAAGCGGTTTAGCAAAGTGCGGACGGGGAAACCAGTTCTTGCGAAAACGCCCAAGTGCAGAATGCTGAATCGCTTCAGCGACCACGTGACTGGGGGAGGGCAAAAGGCTAATCAAAACAAAAAGTGGTTGCTGTATGAAGTACGGTAGCGGCTATTAGTCAGCCCTGGGTATTTTATTTCCTCAGTACCTGCCCTATCTGCCATATATGTTACCTTCAAAGAGCCTTTCATTGTGTTTTTTTCCCCTGAAGCAGGAGGAAATTAGTCTGTGAAAAAAGCTGGACAACTCTGATGGGTAGTTTCTCAGAGCTGTTGTCTAGAAAAGTAACTTTTTTAAGCTCCGGAAGCTTTAACTGTAGCTTTCCAGCCCCTTTGTGGCACAATTGTTTGCATCAGGGTTTTCAGCACAATGAGAGCAACAAACCATAGCCAGCTGTTGGTGGCTTTTCTCTCACTCCTGAAGTGAGTCACAGTTAGTCACTTCCCTGTTCCTTCCTGCCCACAGGAACGCTTTTATTTAATAATCTTATCCTTCATCCCTCGAAAACAACTGGCCTTCTCCACATACTTTCCAAATAACACATAAATGATTCAGATCTTTTGGAAAAATCCCTCAAAGAAGGAGAAGGCTCACAGGAAGCATCCTCTTCCAAAGCTCAACGTTACTTCAGAAGATGGAATGTGTTAACCATTAGCCTTTATCCAATATTTATTAGTTACAGCTAAGAATTGCGTGGTTAAACTCTGGAAGGACACTGAATTTCCTGAGGTTACAGACTGGTTGAAAAAAAAACTTTGGGTTAGAAGTAACTGGGGAATTTCTTTCATTTTGTTTCATTTTTAATGTTGAAAATGCAATCAGATTTTATACAATCATAAAATAAATCAATGCTTTTTACAACTGCTTCAAATTCCTATACACCCACTTATTGGTTTCTGTGACTGGTACAGTATCTAGAAATAGATATAATCTTTGCCCTGAATCCCATATAGAAATAAATATGCATTTTACGATTGCACTCTTGTCTTGTTGCATATTTTCTGTTTTAAAACATCAAACTTTGGATCTTAATCCTGTTTCTTTTGCTGCTAAGCGACATCCATTGCAAACTAATAATACACAATGGCATCCGAAACTGTCCTGAAATCCTGTTCATAATGATGCTCTGCCCTTCGGATCACTCTGTTTCCACCACACTGTCAA
>JAHTLZ010000129.1:95913860-95925173 GCA_023846285.1 Phrynocephalus versicolor
TGTGTGTGTGTGTGTGTGTGTGTGTCCTGCCCATGTGTGCTAGTCATGTTTGGCTCTAGTGGTGGTGCTCATCTCCGTATTCAAGCCAAAGAGCCAGTGTTGTGCAAGTCCATGGCCACGTGGCCGGCATGGCTGTAAGGAAACACTGGTTTACCTTTCCGCTTTTTACAGTGGTACCTATTTATCTTACTTGCATTTACATGCTTTCGAACTGCTAGGTTGGCAGGAGCTGGGGTTATCAGCAGGAGCTCCCTCTGCTTAGTGGCACCCAGGATTCAAACCGCCGAGCTGCCAACTTTGCAGTCAACGGTTTCAGAGCCTTAGTCTGCTGAGCCACCACGCCCCAGACATATAGATAGATAGATAGATAGATAGATACAGTGGTACCCAGACTTATGATACGCCCAACATACGAAAATCCCAACTTACGAGTGCTCTTCGGCATTCCCACCACCACCACTGGATGCTTACGAGCAAGTTCGGGATTCCCCGTCTTGTATGCAGTGGGGGGGGCGCTTGGGAGAAGCAGCACACCACTTTTGAAATGCCTTCTAGTCACAGAGGCAGCACTTGACTCCGTGACTGGAAGGCATTTCAAACATCGCCTGCCAGTTCTCCTGACCCTCTGCAACGGGAGAAGCGGTAGGCAATGTTTAAAGTGGTTTCCCATAGGAATGCATTGAAATTTGTTCCCTCCAGAATGGATTAATTGACTTTCAATGCATTCCTATGGGAAACCGCTCTCCAACTTATGAGTTAACCGACTTATGAATGTTCACTTGGATTGGTGGGAAAGCTGTTGTTTTGCCTTTCCCTGACCTCTTGTCACATTTCCTCTGTGTATCAACTTGGCCTGCACTTGGACATGCCTTAAGTAATCCCATCTCTTGGACTGATGGGCGCTTGTAGCTGCAAACCAGAAGAACTGGAATAGCTTAAGAAAATGATAGCTGAAATTCATGAAGGATAGATCTATCAAAGGCCACAATTGTTGTATAACACCACAGCCTTCCCCCATCCAAGAGCAGTATACCACTGTATACTACATAATGGTTATCAACAGTAGAGGATGTTCAGTGCCTCCAAACTAGGGTGACGAGACCTCATTGCTGAATACCCTTGAAAGGTCTAGGAAGTGGAGTTATGGGTATAAAAATGGAAGAGTTTGCTTAGTTTAGCCTAGCCCAGTGATGGCGAACCTATGGCATGGGTGCCAAAGGTGGCACTCAGAGCCCTTTCTGTGGACACTCGACATCACACCTTCATAGTTACCTGTATACAGGTTCAATTACTGTATTGGCACTTTGCAAAAAAATTAGTGGGTTTTGAATTGAATTGCAGTTTGGGCACTCGGTCTCTAAAAGGTTCACCATCACTGGCCTAGACTGTCTTAGGAGAACACTATGCTCACTTGCTGCTTTGTTACCTTATTTGGACTCTGCACATGTTCTGGAACTATGCTGAAGTTCTGCTTGAATGAGAGTATTATATCAGGATAGTTAGTCCTCTTATTTTCTGTGGGAACTACATGTTCTAGAACTATGCTGAAGTTCTGCTTGAATGAGAGTATTATATCAGGAATAGTTAGTGCTCTTATTTTCTGTGGGAACTAATCTGAAATTGAGCTGCCTAAATGCCCTAAGCACATCCGATCTCGCCTGATTTCGGACGCTAAACAGGGTCAGCCCTGGTTAGTACTTGGATGGGAGACCACCAGGGAATACCAGGTGCTGTAGGCGCCTGGAGTAGGAACTGGCAAGCCACTCCAGTATTCCTGCCACGAAAACTCCATGGACATGCAGTCATGAAGGGTCGGTCACGACTGTAACGACACAACACACAACAATCTGAAATTGCCTTTGTCTCAAGATGTTTTGGATGTTTATCTGCTCCACAGCTTTTTAAAACTGCTTTTAGATGTTTGCAATCATCTTTTGAAATGGCTTGAAACTTTATCTTTTGACGTCTTTTTACAACATCTTAAAACAAATTAAGAATATTTTACAGCACTTTGGTTATTTTAGAAAGAGAAAGTTGGGAGGTACTAATGAAGGGCCTTAGCTTGACCACCTACTGGATTCCTTCCTACCAAGGTTGGCATGCAGACATAAAGGCTCAACTGCAGTGAGTATTTTGGCAACTCTCCCAAGTACTGATCAGTCAGAGTGACCCAGGTTTTTGGGAGTTGTACAAATCAGGCAGATTACCCCCAGCCATTGGCACATTTACCCCTCCTGGAATTTACTCACAGTAGGCAAATCTGGGCAGTGTTCCTAAATGGTTAGTGTGGGCCTGATGCACCTATAACCTTGACGCACATTAAATGCTTAGCTCCATAGCATGGTTAGGTCCTTGCTTGAAAGGACTCTTCAGTGGCACAGTTAATAAAAGTCTCTTTATAAAAATCCAGTTTGTTTTGCAAAGGATCATTTGGTGCATTTCTGGTTTCTCATCCAAATCTCACACAAATTAGCTAGGAAAGATGCATAGGAATAGTATAAAGATGAGATTTTCTTCCTTAAGTTAAATTGCAGTGACCCCATGATGATGGAGTTAATCTTGGATAATCTTCTTTCCTTCTGTAGCTTCTTTTCTATTAATTCAAGATGTCTTTACTAAAAACCACCTTATTCTCTTGTTGGTTCAATCACACCTACCCTTTATTTATGCTGCTGCTGTGCTGGATTCCTGTTGCCACTTTTAATTCATGCACACGATAACTCTGCCATGCTGTACATTAAAACACCCCTCCCCCCTCCTTGCTACTATTCTCACATCCTCTGCTAGGCAGGATAATTTGCTATTTGCCACCTTAGTTCTTTTTTCTATAGGTCCTCCATTTGTGTTGTTTCTCATGATGTTGCTAATATTTTGAAACCCAAGGACTCATTGTGGCATTCTCCACAGCTGCACATTCAAGGAGAGTCAAAACCCACAAATTGCTATATTGCTCTGTGTAATCAAATACAGTGGACCCTTGTATAACAAACGGTTTGTATAACATAAAATCTGTACAACATAAAAATTACGGAGATAGGGGAAATTTGCTTAACATAATCGCCTATGGGGAAAATCTGTACAACATAAAAATGGGATTACTCCATTTTCAATGCATTCCTATGGGAAATTTGTATAGAGGAAAACTTGCTTAACAGAATTTCATTTGGAACGAATTAATTCCTTTATACAAGGTACCACTGTAATGCCAAATACCAAAAGCAGACCCCAAAGGTGTGCTGTCATTATCAAGACTAACAATTGATTATTACATGGTGTCGTCTTGTGGCTTGCAGTTCACTGGCTTCAGACATCACAAGGCCCACCATGTTATCATAACATGGTTGAAAGATGCTGATCCTCCATTTTCAGGAGCACAGTCCAGACACAGCATTACCATTCCCTGGTTTAACTACTGTGATGGGCGGGATAGGAGCTTGTACCTGAAGCTAATTTGGAATCATTAACTGCTCCAGAACAGTGTTACACATTTTTCTGATAGGAATGTCTATCAAACATCAAACACTACTATATATAGTAGTAGAGAAAATACAAATGAGCTTAGCAGCAGTAACGTGTAGATAAAGTGTAGTTAATTTGTTATAAGTATTAACAGAACTCAGAAACGGAGAGACAAAGAAACATGGATTAGAATAAAACTCTTATATTCAATATATACAGCAAATATACAACAGCATAACACCAAGCAATATCATACAATACAATCAACAGAGTGTGGGGTACTGTTTCCTCACCATAAACAGTCCCATTTAACATTATACAAGCCAGTTCTTATATACACATTTAGATCCCATCAGACATGACTTTTAACCCATCACATTCTGATGCACCATGATGTTATTAACTATTCCACCTGTGCTAAATCACTTAACCTGCTGGTGATTTCTAATTCCTTGCACTTGTGGCTAACATCATGACACTGCAGTTTTTGACTGACTCCATTTTACAATTCTCTTTTCTTTCTGTTAAATATACAATACAGCTGTGCCAGCTTGTGTGGGGTCAAAGTAAGAGCTTGTTATTAACTTTTAAAGCCTTATGAAGTCCATGATACTTAGCCTTGGTGTAACAGTAATTGAGTTGGCCTGCCGTCATTGAAGTGGTCGAAGCTTTTTTGCTGGTCTTGTATTCAGGGTCCAGAATGGCTTAAATGCATGTGACTTGTGAGGTCAAAAGTATTCCATTCTTTGAGGTTACAGACTCAGAATCTGAAGTCAGGGTAGAGGCTTTTGTGATTTCACAAGGCTGTATCCTTGTGATTAGAGATGGGCACGACTCAGAAAATTTTTTTCGTTTTCGTTTTCGTTTTCGGCTAGGGTCCGTTTCGTTTTGTTTCCGTTTTCCTGAGCTAATTTCAAAATTTTTCGTTTTCGTTTCGTTACGTAACGAAAACGAGAAAACGAAAACGAAAACGAAAAAATTTCCGTTTCTCCCCATTTAGCTCCATTATGTGTTTTTCCAGTAACGAAAAATGAAAATTGGCTCAAAATTAGTCGTTTCGTTTCCATTTTCGGTCCATTTTTGAACCGTTTTTCGTTTTTGTTTCGTTACGTAACGAAAACAAAAAAACGAAAACGAAAACGAAAATACCGCTAAGTCGTGCCCATCTCTACTTGTGATCTCACAGAGACAAGACAAGGCAAAAGTCAGACCTACAAAGGGATCCCAGGCAGATCAGAACTGGTACAGAGTTTTGAATTTTTGGTTAAATTCCTTGTGTTGCATACAAGTGCAGGGCAGGCACTGACAAAGCAAAATAGCTTTGAGTTCCACAGAGGAATCCACTCCCTTTTCTCATTAACTAGCAGTTGCAGACTCAATAACTCAGTCTAAGACATTAGTAGCAGAAAAAATATTTTATTATTTATAACTCAAACAATCAAAGAGCAAACTGAGAAACATAAATGCATTCAGCCATAGACCTCAGCAGACTCTAAAAAGGGGGGGAAATCACTCAGCAGAAAGGTGGGACTCGGACTTCCAACTTGAGAAAATTATGGGTTAGTGCCGAAGAAATATTCTTCCCAGCCCAGAATTATCCCTCCCAGCCACACCTACTGGAAGCAGCATGCAAGGTTGCAAAAAAAAAAAAAAAAAAAAACGAGCAAGAACAGGGGTATAAATTAAACAAAACAGGTTCTACCCCACTCCCTTCCCATGGGATGGGGGGGGGGGGCACAACTCTTAGCAGCCAGGCAAGTTGCAAAATGCACCCAGCCACTGCTGCAGTTGGCATCCTTCCCACTAAGGTTCGCATCTGATGCAGCCATACCACTACGATCCACATGAAATGTGGGGAGCTTTTCTGGATCTTACGCAGCTGGTGGTAGAACTTGGAAAAGTCTCACCATACACCCATGGGGAGTTTTATGTTGTTGCTTTTCCAGACCCTGCAGTAATGTCATGTAAAAAGATTATACAGCAGACAGGCCCTGGACACAGCATCCTAATCACTTAGGCTATAGATTTTTCCATCCAACACTCTTTTTTTTTCTTGAACAAGGCCTAGAGGGAACGAACAGGCCTAACTCTTCCTCAGTAGAGAATGGGCCTAGAACGACTATTTAATGTTTTGAGGCAGACAGCAGCTACATCCATAAGAACATAAGAACATTAGAACATAAGAACATAAGAAGAGCCATGCTGGGTCAGGCCAAAGGTCCATCTAGTCTAGCTTCCTGTATCTGACAGTGGCCCCACCAAACGCGTCCGGGAGCGCACGAGACTAGATATCTGTCTCCCGATACCACTCCCCTGCATATGGCCCTTGAAGTACCCTGGTTTTAAGGCTGGAGATTACACATCTCCATCACGGTTTGTAACCTGTGATGGAGTTTTCCACCAAGAATCTGTCCAATCCCCTTTTGAAGGCATCCAGGCTAGATGCCATCATCGCATTCTGTGGTAGGGAGTTCCACACACGAACAACACACAGGGTAAAAAAAAATTATTTGAATGGATGTCGCCCAATTCTAGTATTTTGTGAGGGGAAGAAAAGCATCCCTCTATCCACTTTACTAATGCACTGAATTATTTTGCATGTCTCAAACATATCCCCCCTCAGGTGCCTCTTTTCCAGACTATAGAGCCCCAAATGTTTTAGCCTTTCCTCATAAGGGAGGTCCCCAGCCCAGTAATCATTTTAGTCGCTCTCTTCTGCACTTGCTTTTCATTCTCTCTCCCTCCCTCCCTCCCCCACGCCCTCCTCTCTCTCTCTCTCTCTCTCTCTCTCTCTCTCTCTCTCTCTCTGCAAGCCATCCAGCTTTTAGCACTGAGAAGGAATGTGGGCGGCAGCAGCATCTGACTTGTGCCAATGAGGGAGGGCAGGAGATTTGGCTGGCACAGTTGACTTCATCCGGCTCCCTAGTGAGGAGCTGAAAGCATTAGCTGTCTCTCACTTTGTGTGGAGAGCGGTAGAGAGGAGGATACCGTTTGCAGGCACGGGAAAAGCAGAAGGCATTTTTCAGGTTCAGGTCAGGCGGAGGCATGAATTTGTCCAACTTTCTCAAGCAGGGCAGAAAATGTGATCGCCAGACAGTAGCCTGGAGAAACAGCAGCCGTGAGGAACTGAGTCCGAGGTGGGAAGCCACGGCAGGAGATGAAGGGCACCACGGGGGTGGGGAAGGAAGTCTGGGAAAGTGATTCTCTTGTGCAAGAGATTTTGCAAAGAAGCGGCTACAGATATTTCGCCAAAGTATTTCTTCAAATTCTTCCTCCTGGAGAGGCTAGGCCACAGATGAGCCAAAAGAGCATCGCAATAATTGTCTTGTGGCAGGCCAGGTAGTTTGTGCATCAGAGGTGAGCTCCCCATCATGCAATCCCTCGCCAGTCGCTTGGCAGACCGGGGCGGATGTGCGTTGCAGTCCCACGGTACTTGAAGGGCTGCCGTTGTCTGTCCCCAGATCTTTTGGAAATGTGGTTATGTTGTTGGACTAGAACTCCCTGTGCTATGGAAACACAGTCCAAAATGCTTGTCTTTCCCTGATTGAGCTCCATATTGTCCCATTTCACTGGCGGTGGCTTTCCAGGACTTCAGGTGCCACCTGTGTCCTGGTCATTTTCCATAAATGGGAGATGTCAGAGACTTACCTTCTGCGTGCAGTGCATGCACTCCTCCATGCATCAAGAGTACTTCTCCAAGATGAATTTTGCTGAACCAAGCCAAGTTCCTTTTTGTCCAAGACTAATTCCATTAATCGGTCCAGCTGGCAGCATCTCTCCCTTATTCCTGATCTCCAGCATCTGGTAACCAGAATCTTGATTCTCTCTAATGACTGTACACACAACAGCATTACACTACTCTGAGCTTTTAAAAGACCATTCTTTGGTTGGCAGGGTAGTGTAATGGTTGTCATGTTGAAATGGAGTCTGGGAGAAGCATGTTCTAGTTATGATAAAGTCACGACAAATTTGGAAGTGCGGGTGCTGAGCATGAGAGCCCCATAGCCAGAACTTCCCTAAGCAGAATCCAAATTGTAGACAGCAGAATTGGCCCATGTCAACACATGAGGAGCTGGTCTTTTGTAATGCTAGTGACTCTTAATCACCTATCCGAGAACCATACCAACTGCACAATACGCGGCATTAGAAAAGAGATAGAATGCAATGACATAATGTTTCAGGGAAAATCCTCTTCTCACCTAGTTACTGTGCAGACTTTAGCTAATCAAATAGAACAAGGAAATAGCAGAGGGTAGGGTCGTTGTAGTCCTTGCTGTTCAGAAAGTTCCAGGGCTTTGACCTTATGAATCCTAGAATTATTACAGAGTTAGTCCCTGCTGAGTTATGAAACTCTCTGACCAGTCTCCTTTTCTTCCTCTTCTCTTGCTCTTCTCCACCTCACAGGGTTGTCGTGAGCATAAAGTAGACAGAAGAGCCATATACACTGCTTTGAGCTCACTAAGCAGTAATGTAATAAAATGCATAAACCCCATTATGCAACTGATGATTTGACTCCTAACTACAGCGGGTTTTACTCAGCAGTGCAATGTTGGTGGACTGTTAAACATGACCATCAAGATTTCTCAGACGGTTGTAAGTAGACATGGGTGTTTTGTTTCAGAAGGGGTCCTGTTCTGGAATGAAACACTGCAGCACAGCTGCCGTTTGGTACCGGGACCCACCTTCCAGAATGAAATCAACCAGTTTCTTATCTTGTTTTGGGTCCTGCAGGGCTAAACTCCAACCAGGAAGCAGCCTCTAACACATCATCTTTAACTCTCCCTGGCACTGGCCAATCAGAGAGGGAGGTGGGATAATGCATGTCCCTGCACAGCTCCTGATTGGCCGGTGCCAGGGAGTCTTAAAGCATAGTCTCACAGAAGAGAAAAGGATACACTAGCATCTAAAATAAGCTTTCCTCCCAGCTTTAGTGTCATGTAGCAACTCTCTTGCTGTATTTACAGATACTATATATATTTAGCCTTTGTGTAGGAAAAGCACCATCCTTAATTGTTTGGATTGACAAAGTGGTGAGAGTTTAATTCATTTTCAGAACAAGAGGATGGAAAATGGAGTGGGGATTGACAGGTTGCGCATTGTTTTGATATGGTTCAATTGTAGTTAAGAGTCAGTGCCAACAGGAACACCGTATATTACCTGAGTGGGGAGTGCCCTTGGCAGAATTCCCCAAACAAATGCTTTCTTTCTTACATTTAAAAAACATAACATTTTCTTCAGGTAGGAAAAATGCTCAATACAAGCTCAAAGGTAGTACAGTTATCCCCCACCATTTCGCGGTTCATCGTTCCAGTGTATCGGGGGACCACAGTGTATGAAAGGCAAGGCCCGCTGGGGTACGCAACAAGGGCCTATCTGGGGCTTCCTGCACTTACTCCAGGCCTGGCGCTGCCCAAAACTTGCCTCCTATGGGCTTCCCGGGTCTGTTGGAGGCCTCAGAAGTGGTTTCTGGTGAACCGGAAGTGACCTCTGGAAAAACAGAAGTGACTTCCAGGTTGCCGGAAACCACTTCTGGGGCCTCCAACAGGCCCTGGAATCCCATCAGAGGCCCATATGGAGCAGCACCAGGCCTCAGAAAAGTGTAGGAGGCCCAGATAGGGCCCCCAGTCCCAACCCAACCCAGCATCCACATATTGTGGATTTTTCATTATTTCGGGTTGGGTCAGGTCCCTAACCCCTGCAATAGGTGTGTGTGGGGGGTTACTGTTGCATTTTTAGGAAAATAATATCCATTTCAGTGTAGGGCAATCCTTGAGCTTGGCAAGAAAAGCACCCTTGTGAAAATGAATCTTGTAACAGATTTTAGAAGTAGGGAAACCTTTCTTTAGGCTAAACATAAGCAATGCAAATATTAAAGTGCAGTTTCAGTTTAGTAGTGAAGCTTATCTTAGGGGCATATGTAAACATCAGCCAAAGACACATTCCAGCCAGAAGCAAGGGAAACCTGGTTGGTCCAAGAAACAACATGTGATTGTTTTCTCATGCATATTGGGGCAAAATATCCAAACTTTATCTATCAACTCATGGGCTCTGACAGATCAGGAAAGAGATCTTAGTGTGTTGGTGGACAGCTCAATGATAGAGATGGGCACGACTTAGCGGTATTTTCGTTTTCGTTTTTCGTTTTCGTTACGGAAACGAAACGAAAACGAAAATCGGCACCAACCTGGACCGAAAACGGAAACGAAACGACTAATTTCGAGCCAATTTTCGTTTTTCGTTACTGGAAAAGCACTCAATTGAGCTAAATGGGGAGAAACGAAAAAATTTTCGTTTTCATTTTCGTTTTTTCATTTTCGTTACGTAATGAAACGAAAACGAAAAATTTTGAAATTAGCCCACGAAAACGGAAACGAAACGACTCAGACCCTAGCCGAAAACGAAAACGAAAACGAAACTTTTTTTCTGAGTCGTGCCCATCTCTACTCAATGAAGGTATCTACCCAATGTGTGGCAGTGGTGAAGAAGGCCAATTCCATGCTAGGGATTATCAAAAAGGGGAGTGAAAATAAAACAGCCAACATTATAATGCCATTATACAAAACAATAGTAAGGCCGCACCTGGAGTATTGTGTACAATTCTGCTCACCGCATCTCAAGAAAGACATAGTGGAACTGGAAAAGGTGCAGAAGAGAGTGACTAAAATGATTACTGGGCTGGGGCACCTCCCTTATGAGGAAAGGCTAAAACATTTGGGGCTCTTTAGTCTGGAAAAAAGGCGCTTGACGGGGGATATGATTGAGACATACAAAATAATGTAGGGCATGAGTCAAGTGGATACAGGGACACTCTTCTCCCTCTCACAAAATACCAGAACTAGGGGACATCCACTCAAATTGAGGGCTGGGAGAGTAAGAACAGACAAAAGAAAATATTTTTTCACTCAGTGCATTGTTAGTCTGTGGAACTCCCTGCCACAGTATGTGGTGATGGCATCTGGCTTGGATGCCTTCAAAAGGGGATTGGACAGATTGCTGGAGGAAAAGTCCATCACAGGTTACAAACCATGATGGAGATGTGTCATCTCCAGCCTTAAAACCAGGGTACTTCAAGAGCCAGATGCAGGGGAGTGGTATCAGGAGACAGATATCTAGTTTCGTGCTCTCCCAGATGCATCTGGTGGGGCCACTGTAGGATACAGGAAGCTGGACTAGATGGGCCTTTGGCCTGATCCAGCATGGCTCTTCTTATATTCTTATGTTCTCACTCTTGTAAGTTTGGAAGCAATACAGCAGACAGGCAGGAAGACAAGAAAAGGACCACATGGGCTTAAATTTCCAGGTTCCTGAATTAACTGGCTGAGGTTAATTCATTGAAGAGGGTACCTGGGTAGAGATTAATCAGCTCAATCCGTTATAAATCTTAGTCATTGTTTTCCTTCTTTTTGTGAACCCTAGTAATCCTTCACTAATTCTCAATCTAGTTCTTGATTTGACTATTTTTTTCAAAACCAACCAAAGCGGTTTCTACAAGCCCCACTCTTTAATTACTAAAAGAACACCATTGGAAGATAGCAAATCAGATTGCACATTGTGAATCCACCACCAGAAAATTAGTGCTTGAGATTCAGAGCTGACCATTCAGACTCCAGGGGTACACTAAAGCTGTTTTTTTATTTGTGCTGATCAGAGCAAAAGGACAGGTGGAAATTTATTTATTTTTATTTATTTATCTATAGATTTACAAAACTGTACCGATTTTCCCAAGGGAAACCAAATGCAAGCATAAGGCAGTTATTGGCTGCAGGCAAGAGTGGATGGCTCAAAGGATGCCCATGTTTGTCCTGCATCCTCCAAATTCTATGCTTCATTTTAGAGCATAAATGACCCAAAGGA
>JAHTLZ010000129.1:95933836-95986159 GCA_023846285.1 Phrynocephalus versicolor
GAGAGAGAGACGGGGGGGGAATATTTTTGTTGTGTGAACACAGCCTCAGTTACACTGCTCGAAAAACTGGCACCTTAGCTTCTCCTGGAAGTGCTAGATTTCTGTGTGAAAATGCACGCCTCCATGAACACACACAGTGCGGGGTGGGGTGGGGGGACACTGAAAATTTGATGCTCTGCCTGGAGTTACAGAACCCTCCAGAAGCGGCTGTGTGACACTTTCGGCTGATAACACAACTGGGTTTGGGGGGAATTTAGCTTCATTCTGTGTAATTCATTCTGTCGAGCAGCTCAAAGATTAAGAAGTTTTATTTGTCATAAGCTGTGAGGACTGCCCTCCAGTTTTTAATGTCTTCATTGCCTACAGATATTACAGATATTACAGAACCCCGTGGCGCAGTGGTTAAATGCCTGTACTGCAGGTTAAACTGTGCTCACAACCAGAGGTTCAATCCCAGGTAGCCGGCTCATGGTTGACTCAGCTTTCCATCCTTCCGAGGTCGATAAAATGAATACCCAGCTTGTGGGGGGGGGGGGCAATGTGTAGCCTGCATACTGTTATTAAGCTGTAAAGCACCCAGAGACAGCATGAAGTGGTATGGGGCGGTATATAAGCAGAACACTTTTTCCAATGCTAAGCCCTTTCCAGTGATGGCTTGCTCCATAATCCATATTATTTCTTTCTCAAACCATGGTCTTTTATTGCTTTAGGCCCTGAACATCACTCTTCTAGATTTCTCCAGTTTAAGACATATAAATCATGTATCTCCCCATAATCCAGTTGTCGTCGCCATTATCACCATCACCGTCGCCATCGCCATTGCTGCCGCTATCACTGTCGTCATTGTCGTCGTCGTCATCATCATCATCATCATCATCATCATCATCATCATCATCATCATCATCATCATCATCATGTGGTGTAAAGTCAATTGTGAAATATAGCAACCTTTTTCAGGGCTTCCTAGGTAGAGTATTCAGGAGTGGTCTATCATTCCTTTCTTCTGGGGGTATTTTTGCGACAGTGCAGCTGGCCCAAGGCCATAAAGGCTGACCCTTCTCCCGAGAGGCACAGTGAGGGAACTGAACTCCCAACCATTGGCTCCACAGCCAGAGACCTAAACATCCCAATTACATTCTGTCCATTCTGTTCAACAGCCCCTCTCAACCCAAGCCTTGCAGCTCCATTCTGTGGTCTCAGCACTTTTAAGTCACTTTTGAAATTAAATCTCAGTCAAGGTCGTTTTGCTGAATTTAAATGCTCTCTAGTTCAGCACAGCCTCCTCACATCTGTTTCAACTCACTTCTGATTTATTTATCCTGCTTATTACTTACAAATTAAGTCAACAGGAAGTGGAAGTCAAATGTACTGTATAACTTTCTCCCTCTGTTTCCGCCTTGAACAAAGCATGAAATGCTATTCAGAAATAACTCCTCACGCCTACTAGTGGTGGTGGTGGTGGTGGGGAGGATGTAGGGCAGGCATGTCCAAACTTCGGCCCTCCTGATGTTTCGGACCACAACTCCCAGGATTCTAAGCTTAGATTGCCAGTGGCAAAGGACTGTGGGCGTTGCAGTCCAAAACATCTGGAGGGCAAAGTTTGGACATGTCTGATGTAGGGAGTTGATTCTATAGCCCTGATTCCTATTAAGGGGTTCCCCCCCATGTATCAAGCATTTGTGCAAATGTGTGTCACATTTTCAGGGCTTGCATTCATGTGTTCATTGTAACACATGGGTAACAGCTGGGCACTGGGAGGACAACCTAGAAAAAGCTCCCATCACCTGTGCCATTGGCCTTGTAGGCAACAGGATTTCTTGCTGCAGCCATGTAAACAAAAGAAGTTTCCAACTACCCTGGTTTTTATATATCATGCCACCAGCTTAGTTGTGTTCTGAGTCAACTGAGAAGTTGGGAAAGTACTGGGGGAGTTTTTGGCTCATACAGTCTAGAATCTCCCAGCCCACCTGACCAAAAACAGAATTTTTCCAAGCTTTCAGAGAATGCCAATCAGATGTTTAAAGACCAGTGGTGTGGAACAACTCTGTGACAAGAGATGAAGCAATTAACAAATGTCAAAGCAACCATTACTCATCTTTAATGCAGGTTACATGGACTGAATCTTGATCGGACATCTAGAAATAAACTGTTCATGTTAGTCTGTTCTTTCAACTCCAATTCCCAGAATTCTCCAATAATTCCCAGACAGGATGCTGGAACACCCAGAATTTGGCCAGGGAATTATCAGAGAAATGAAGCAATTAATGTACATTTTGCTCACCTTGCTTCCTGTTGGTTGGTACTATATAAAAACAGAAGATGCCACGATGCTTCTTGAGGGTAGGGAGGTGACTTCCATAGTGCCTTAAAAAACCTTCAACTCCCAGAAAGCACTGTGGCAACTTCTTTAGTTATACAGTGCCAATAGGAAGCAAGACCTAGGACAGTGATGGCGAACCTTTTTGAGACCAAGTGCCCAAACTGCAGTTCAAAAGCCACTAATTATTTGCAAAATGCCAATACAGCCATTTAACCTGAATACAGGGGCTGTGAAGGGTCGATGTCAGGTGCCCACAGAAAGGGCTCCAAGTGCCACCTTTGGCACCCATGCCATAGGTTCATCAACAGTGACCTAGGATAACCATGGAGCCTCAGAAACAGAGCCTGGTACAGGTAAGGAAAACATAGGCATCTCAAGGCCCCTATAGGGCTCGAACTCCATTTCTGCCAAGGAAACTCTTAGGAGAACTCTGGAAGCTACAATCCAAACAAAAATCCAAATGAATCAAACCCAACGATGTCCTTTGAACCCACAGAATAATGCAGATGGATTTAGCAGCACAAAGCATATCCAAAGATCAACAGATATGAGAAGCAGAGTTACTAAGGTCCAGGTAACCTACTTCGATGCACCCAACATGAACCCATTGTTCCCATCTATGTGAGATGGGCAGACAATTCAGTTTCATGTGCTGTTGGTTTTGGTTTGTTTGTTTTTTTGTTTTTGCAGCACCCCCAGCAAGGCAATTTTGGCCTCCAATCTGTTGAGTTAATTAAGATAGCACATGTGTAAATCACATAGATCCAATGGAACTACTCTAGTCGAGAAGAGGAAACATTGGATCATGACCACTGAGTTTTTTGTTGAGTTGGGTGGGTTGATTAAGACTGTTCGTGTCCATAAGAGAGCAGCCTGTGTAAGGGGTGGTGGTGAAGTGAATGAGAGAGTTGTGGAGTTGGCTCAAATCAAGCCTGAACTACTGAATCCCTGGAGGCAAAAAAGATGAAACTGATGATATCCTACTTTGGGCTCATCAGGAGAAGGCAGGGTGCTCTGGAAAGGACAATAGTGCTGGGGGAGGTTGAAGGCAACAGGAAAAGAGGAAGGCCAAATGTGAGTTGGACTGTCTCTAAAAGGAAGCAACAGGCGTGAGTCTACAAGAGCTGAGCAGGGGTGTTAAGGGAGGACATTTTGGAGATTGTTCATTTATAGGGTCACCATAAGTCATCAGAAGTGACTTGACAGCACATGACTACTGGATAGTCAACAACATCTCAGCCATCTACCCAGATCTTTGAACATCCAAGAGAATTATGTGTCCTTTTCCCCTCCTGTTTGAATTTAATTTATGCAATTAACTAAAGAGAGATTGTGGAAATACTGGAGTGGAATATGGCAGGGAACTGGGAAAGTGAGGATGAACTGGCATGATTCAGCTGGAACTACATGTCTGCAAGAACAAACAAGCTAACATACAAAAAAAACCCAAATATAAAGTTTGTTTTCTATGATGTAGCTGGAAACAGGCACAGCCCTCCTTTGTAACACATGTCCAAACTGGAGTGCTTTTTCTTTTATTCTGGTTTGGGTGGGTGTACATCCCCGGATGTGCGGTTTTCATCATAGATCAAATAAAAAGGATCCACACATACTGTATCTGCTTGTGCAAAACAAGCTAAAAAAATGAAAAATGGCAATATTTGAGGGAGGAGGGAGGGGTGGCAAATGGGGAGGTGGTGGAGGAGTTGGCAGATGACTGGTGGGTGGGGGAAAGTGGGAGCCTTGTGCCACTGGATGCTGTAGTGTATCTGTTTAAAACGGAGCAGAGAAGAATCAGATTGAACCACAATAGGGCTCAACACCAGGAGTTGTGGAGTCAATCCGGTTTCTTCCCAACTGCGCTTTGGGCCCTAGGTTAGTAGCACTCTGATACATTTTTGACACTTGATTGTGGTGCAAAAATCACTATCTTTAGATGTGTGGATGGCTAGCTGATCAGGTGTGGAGTTGTGTATGACAGAAAAAAAGTACTATAGATGTGTGGGAGAAAACAGGGGCAGGGGACAAATGCACCCCCTTTTATTTACGTTCTTCACCCCATTACAAATTCACTAACAAGAAAGGGGGAACAGTCTGGTGTGATCAGGGACAGAAACAGAAGAATTCTATTTTATTTGAATAAGAAATCAAATGTGTGGTTGTGAATTCTGTGAAATCTAAAACAAAATTAAAATTGTTTCTAGTGGCTTCTTCTAAATTCATACACACACACACACACAGAGTACAAGGATATGCAAATGCTATGCTGGTTTCTGTCCAATCAGCCTAAGCACCAGATCTTCTAAAACCCTAGCAACAACCCTGTTGGACACCATGTGGTTTGTTAAAACATCCTGAGTGTTTCCATGTGCTGGCGGGCGTAATGTCTTGTAAAGTTAAAAGTACAATTTTATATTTGAAGGCCCTTTACCTAACATCTCCAGGATCTTTGAGTAGAAATGTAGTAAAAAGAATCTCAGACATA
The DNA here is from genome assembly GCA_023846285.1 of Phrynocephalus versicolor. Taxonomy (NCBI): domain Eukaryota; kingdom Metazoa; phylum Chordata; class Lepidosauria; order Squamata; family Agamidae; genus Phrynocephalus; species Phrynocephalus versicolor. The sequence continues at coordinate 95,938,642 of JAHTLZ010000129.1, forward strand.
AACAGTGTCAGTCATGGCTGAATTTTTTGGGCTTGCATTTACTCCTGCTCGCTCCCTTGCCCTGCTCTGCTCCTGCCACAGTTCTCACTGTAAGCTCCTAGGGGCAAGGACCTGTTATTTTCCCCACCATCATTGCTCTGATGTTCCTCTGTTGTGCCCCGTGTGCTGTTGCTTACAGAATACACCACGGCGTGGGACAACGTTGTGTTCTCAGTCGACTGGTTTATCCTTCATCAACATGACAGATCGATGTGCCTGTGAGGAGACAGCTGGCCCACAGTGTGTCAAATCTGTTACCTGCTTGGAGGTTTCCTACTGCACCGATTAAGCGGCCGTCTAGACAACTGGCAGGAGATGTCGCTTCCAGGGCAGCCTCTTGTCTGTATTTCCTCTCAATATGCAAAAGTGCTCAACACGCTGCAAGATCTTTCAATAACATCCTCAGCATCTGCCAGGAACATGTTGCAAACAACCGCCCTTAGGCAGCAGCCTTTTAGTTTTCATTTTAAAGAGGGACCGTTGGTCTCCTCTTTTAGGGACAGAAAACCACCGGGTGCAAGAAAGCACAGGGGCCTTTTCCTGTGGTCAGCATCAGATGCTTTCAGCAGGACAGACACAAGGGAAGAAACCTGGAGATTTTAGTGGCCAAAAAGCTCCGATCCCACTATCCAAATAAAAACATTGACAAGCAGATGGCGGCGGCAGCAGCTGGTGCAATGTCCCTTCCTTGCATCTTTCTCTTGGAGCACAAGCAGAGAAGCGACCCCGCATTCATGTGGATACACAGGTCATAGTTGCTGCAGCCAAAGATTGGCCTGTGGGGTATTGCAGGCCCTGCAAAAAAAAATCAACAGTGCTCAAACCATCTGTAAATTCATCGGCTGGTCTCTAATCCTGGAGCGCTCTCTGCTGGGTCAAGCTGGAAAAGCACTGCACAGGCTCAAGCAACAAAAAGTAACCCAAAGTTGGTGCATAACTACTGGGACTCCATTTCAAGAGCTGTGGCTCGGTTTCACAATAAATAAATAAATAAATAAATAATTTTTTAAAGAAAGGGATATGCTGCTTGTGTGTTCTTGGAGAATTCTAGGGGTTTGAGTATTTAAAAAGGAATGATTCCCTAGTACAGTGGTTCTCAACCTTCCTAATGCCGCGACCCTTTAATGCAGTTCCTCATGTTGTGGTGACCCCTTGCCCTGCTTGGAAGAGGCCACAAGCCCCCTTTGGCAGGCCACTGCCACAAGTGCCATGGAGAACTTCCTTCTACAGGCACCCTCAGCCAATTGCAGCCTCCAGTGCCATTGACTGACATCCCCTCCAACCTATCAAGCTGTAACTGAGTCTTTTCCCCCTTCCTCCCTTCCCTCCTCCAGACCCAAGATGTTCGTGCCTTTTTCTTCACTGACTCATGGTGACCCCTGTGAAATGGTCGTTCGACCCCCAAAGGGGTCCCGACCCCCAGGTTGGGAACCACTGCCCTAGTAATTGTAATAACAGCCCCCCCCACACACACACACAGTCCATTCCAGAACACAGATTGATGCCTGGAAACCTCCCTCTGCCCCCACTCCTGCAGTTTTGGAATTACTCCCACCTGATATTTATCTGGGTTCATGTCAGTGCCATGTGTACCATGACTATGCCAGGACTAGAATACAGCACCATCAGAATTCTTTCTAGCATCATTATTTGCTCACTTCCAGCTCAAAGGACAAGAAGAAAAGGAGAAGCAGGAGAATACTATTAGGAACTTTGGCAGTGGGTACACCAAGAAAGGCATGGTGGCTCAGCAGACTGAGGCTCCGAATACCTTTGGCTGCAAAGTCAGCAGCTCAGCGGTTCGAATCCCGGGTGCCACACAACAGAGCGAGCTCCCACTAATAACCCCAGGTCCTGCCACCCTGGCAGTTTGAAAGCATGTAAATGCAAGTAGAAAAATAGGTACCACCATATAAATTGGGAAGATAAAACAGTGTTTCCTTGCAACCATGCTGGCCACGTGGCTGTGGACTTGCACAACACTGGCTCTTTGGCTTGAAAACGGAGATGAGCACCGCCCCTAGAGTCGGACACAACTATCACACATGTGCAGGGGGAACCTTTACCTTAAACCAAGCAGAAAAGAGGGGGAAGAGATTGTCAGGCAGTCCCCAGCATCCTAACGTGGATGGCGCAGGAGGAGCCTCTCAGAAGAATATGAGAACTGTGAACACATTCAGGCAGCTCATGGGCAGGAACGGTACCTCGCCGCCGCCTCCGTCACCGGTGGATTGTTTTTGGACTTTAATGAAAAGGCGTCGTCCCAAAGTAAAGCAGTCCAAGTCCATACAGTGTTGCAAGGCTTTCATCTGCCCATGCCTGTCTCCTCAGTTCTAGCAGTGTAACTAACCAAGCTTTAGAAAAGAAGGCAAGAGGAGGAAAGGAATGTGAAAATGCACTAATAACCACCACCCCGGGTTACTGACTGATGTCTTTGTTTCCCTTTCCCGCACTTTGTGAAAATGAGAGGCAATTAGCCCATGCCCAGGAAGACCGTCAGTTGCCTATCCAATGGCTAGACGGCCAAATCATGGGGACCGGATCGCCCCCAAGTGCCTCATCCGATGCCGAGCCCGCTCCTTCCCATGGTTCACGGCGGAGCTCCGGGTGATGAAGCAAGAGCAGAAGGGGCTAGATAGCAGAGGGCTGAAGGATCAGACGGCACTGAATTGGGCTGCGGCTAGGGCGTCGACCAGTCGCTACTCCCGGGCGATCAGGGATGCAAGGAGATCCTTTGTCTCCCTGAGAATTGATGCAGCCTCGAACCGCCAGGCATAATTGTTTCGGGTGGTTCGAGACCTCACCAATCCTGGTCCACCAGGGCCTCCTCCTAGTGATTTCACTAGTAAGTCATTCACAGCCTATTTTAAATCTAAAATAGAGGCCATCCGTTCCAATCTGGATGCCGGTTGCACTGATCTTCCCTCGTGTGTGGCAGGTGCCGCACCCCCTCGATCCCCCCGGTTTGTTGAGTTCGGGCCTGTTACTCCATCTGATGCCTCCAGGGCCCTGGGACACTGCAAGCCAGCGGCGTCTCCGTTCAACCCTTGCCATTCTTGGCTGATTAAGACCGCCGGAGGGAGCATGCCAGAATGGGCGTCTTTAATTGTCACTGCGTCCTTCAGGGATGAGATTTTTCCCGGTTGGCTGAAGGAGACGGTGGTTAAGCCCATTCTTAAGAGACCAGGCCTGGCTGTAGACTATATGTCCAACTATCGTCCTATAGCCAATGTTCCCTTCATGGGCAAGGTGATCGAGTGGGTCGCCGCCCTGCATCTACAGTCGTTCCTGGAGGAGAATCATGTCTTGGATCCTTTCCAGTCTGGGTTTAGGCTGCATCATGGGACTGAGACTGCCCTGGTCGCACTGCAGGATGACCTGTTGAGGAGGGCTGACAGGGGTTGCTCTACCCTGCTGGTCCTTCTCGACCTGTCAGCAGCCTTTGATACCGTCGACCACGGTATCCTCCTGGGCTGGCTCTCTGAGGTTGGGATTGGAGGTCTGGCCTTTGGCTGGCTCCGTTCCTTCCTGGAGGGCCGTGCTCAGCGTGTGAGCCTGGGGGGTGATTTGTCATCCCCCTGGACACTCTCTTGTGGGGTGCCCCAGGGGTCAGCTGTCTCCCCAATGCTCTTTAACATCTACATGAGGCCGCTGGCTGAGGTCATCTGGAGTTTTGGAGCTTGCTGTCATCAGTACGCTGATGAAACACAGTTATATCTCTCCTTCTCCACCTCTGCAGTGGAGGCCGTCCAGACCCTTGATTGCTGCCTGGCTGCAGTATTGGATTGGACCAGGACTAACAGGCTCCGACTTAACCCTGGGAAGACTGAGATGAGTCTGCTTATAGGGATGAGGTGGAGGGGTTGATTGAGTGGTGCAGAGAGAATAACTTGCTTCTGAACACATTAAAAACTAAGGAGCTCATAATAGATTACAGGAAGAAGAAAACAGATCTTCAACCACTATTCATCAGTGGGGACTGTGTAGAAAGGGTGACCGACTTCCGCTTGTTGGGAGTCCATATTGAGGAGAATTTAACCTGGAGTGTAAACACCTCTGAGCTGCTGAAAAAGGCCCAACAGAGACTGTACTTTCTGAGAGTGCTCAGGAAGAATAACATCACTCAGAGACTATTGGTGTCTTTATATCATTGTGTAGTAGAAAGTGTACTGACGTACTGCATATGTGTGTGGTATGCCAGTTGCACTGTGGCTCAGAGGAAATCGCTCCAGCGGGTTATCAATATGGCACAGAAGATCATCGGATGCCCACTCCTCACATTGGAGGAATTACACAGCTCCCGCTGTCTTAAGAAAGCTCAGAATATTGTAGGAGATATTTCTCATCCTGGACACTCTCTGTTTGTACCATTACCATCAGGCAGAAGGTATAGATCTATTAGAACAATGACAGAAAGATTCAGGAATAGTTTTTACCCAATAGCAGTAACCATGCTAAATTCTGTTAAAAATTAAATTGACGGGTAATATTAGTGTTGAATGTGTTACATATATATTGTTATGGGGGATTGTGTATGGCTGTTGTTGTTTTTAAATTGTAGTTTTTATAGATTGGGTATGAATGTTGCCAGGTGAAAGAATGTAGGGCTGTGTGTGTATGTTTGGTTTTTATGTTAGTTTTAAATGAGTGTAAGTGATGTTCGGCATGTGAATGTTGGAGTATCTGTATGGATGGTTTGTTCTTATATTGTAGATTTTACGTCTTGGATTTTTATGCTGGGTTTTGTGAATGACTGACTGGATAGCACTTTTAATCTCGTTGTATTTATACAATGACAATAAATTGCATTCCGATTCCGATTCCGATTCCGATTCCGATTTCTGTTCTTCGGGGGTAGCCCGGACGGGTACTGTGGCCCTCTTCCGAGTCTGGGCGGGTCCGCCCTCCAGCTGGTTGAAAGAGTGAGGAGTCTGGGCATCGTCCTGGATCCGGATCTGTCCCTGGATTGCCAGGTGGCAGCCGTGACCAGGTCGGCCTTCTACCCTCTTAGGCTTATTGCCCAGATTCGCCCATACCTCAATGGGGACTCCCTAAGGACAGTGGTGCAGGTGCTGGTCATGTCGAGGATAGATTACTGCAACGCTCTCTACATGGGGCTTCCCTTGAACCTTGTTCGGCGACTGCAGCAGGTCCAGAATGCGGCGGCAAGGTTGGTGTTTGGTGCGGGCAGGTTTGACCGCATCACCCCCATTCTGGTTCGTCTGCACTGGCTGCCCGTTGCCTCCCAAATAAGGTTCAAGGTATTGGTTTTGGTTTACAAAACCCTCCATGGCCTGGGTCCTGATTATCTGGCAGAGCGTATCTCCCTACAATCAGAGTTGGCCCGACCAACCCGATCCTCCATGGCTCTCTCGCTTCGGGTGGCCACACCTAGAGAGGCCCATAAGGTAGTAACCCGCACGCAGGCCTTCTCGGTGGCTGGCCCAGAGTTGTGAAACAAACTTCCCAGCGAGATACGCCAGGCTCCCTCACTGGCAGCCTACAAGAAAGCCCTTAAAACCTGGCTGTTCAGGGATGCCTTTGGCGATTGCTAGGATTGCACCAAGGTGTTTCTTTCTTTCTTCTTTTTATTGTCAAGTTTTATGCCTCTTGCCTAATACCTCCTATATATTGTTTTTACTGATGTTCTTGTATTTAACTTTTTGTGTGAACCGCCCAGAGTTCCCATCGGGAAATGGGAGCGGTATAGAAATGCATAAATAAATAAATAAATAAATAAATAAATAAATAAATAAATAAATAAATAAATTGGATTCTGATGAATGACAACCCGAGAAGGATTTCCAAGATATGTGGAATATGTTGAGGGCAGGTTGGTGCAATGTTTTCACCTGCCCCACCACCCAGTAGGTTTCCATGGCTGAGTGGGGATTTGAACCCGCCTCCTTGTCCAACCCTAGATCCACCATCCTGAAATGGCTCTCAGAAGCACCTACAGTCCTGTTTGAATCCCTGAACACCTTCTTAGAGTTAAGATAGTTCTGTTTTCTGCTGGCTTTCATTGTATTTTAATCTGCATATGGTCATAATTCCGGGTTTTTTAAACTTATCTTTCTAATTCTGTTCCTTTTAATATTGTGAGATAACTTGAATCCCCTTACTGAGAGAAAGCAGGTGTATAAGACAGACAGACAAACAAATAAACAAGCACCGTGCACTGAGCTCCTATCTACTAATTGAAAATCACATGCCGTTTCTAATTGCTTGAGAACACTGCCTTCCACACAACCAACTCTTATGTAGCCACTTTACTCCTTCTTTAAAAGGATAATATGAAATCTTGTATTTAGGTCATCTGAAGTTCACATTTGGGAGAGGAATATGCAGTTAGAACCCACACCAAACTGTCCCAATTTTTAATTTAAAAAAATCTTAGGCCTAGAATCATGATTCAACTTTCACATCCAGTCTGGACTTGCTGGCTCTAGCTGCACGCATCTTCCACTGGTAGCGGAAAAGCCTGCGCTCACAATCCTTCTGCCCCCATAGGCGGGCCAAGACCGGGGGGGTATATCCGTCATTGTCTTCTTCACTGACCCTGGCTCCATAGTCGAGAAGAAGATCTATACAGCTGAGGTTGCCTGAGATGACAGCAACGTGAAGAGCTGTTCTGCCCAGAGGTGTTTTGCGTTTCACGTCAGCACCTCAAGAAAAGAAAAAAACAGGACAACTATGAAATTTAATACATCTTGTTGGGGGTGAGGGGAGAACTCACCTGAAACCCCTAATCTCTACTGACCTCCATGTTCACTCAGCCTACATGTACAGATTAAACACCTAGCAGTACTTGCAAGGCACTAACACAACTAAGCCTCTAGAAATCTGGAGAAGTATCCATATCAACATTTTCCTGCCTTCATTTTCAGCAGGAAGAGATAAACATGATTCAATGAAACCATAAGGTCCTGGTGGCTTGGGATTCCTGGGAGTTCTAATACAAAAAAGGTAGTTTTTCCAACCCTGACCTGACAAAATGCACTGTACATGGTGCATTTTGTAACTTAGAGAGAAACAATTCCATTTGTTGTTGTTGATGATGATGATGATGATGTCTTAATCACCTGCAAGTGGCAAATCAGTTCCACAGGGAGCAAGCTGAACCCAAACGTGATTAGAGATGGGCACGAATAAAAAAAAATGGCATTTTGTTTGTCGTTTGTAGGGTCCGTTTCTGTTCGTTTCCGTTTTTCATGAATTTTTGCAAAAAAAAAGTTTTCGTTTTCGTTCGTTTCGTTACCATTTTGTTACCATTTATTTCCATTTTTTCATGATTTTTTTTTAGGATTTTAAGCAATTCACTCATATTGCAGTAACACAATGAAATGCATGACAAAATTTCCGGTGTTTCTGTTCATTTCGTTTCATTTTAGAGACAAAATTCGTTTGTCGTTTCGTTACGTAACAAAACAAAAAAATGGAAACGGAAACGGAAAATTGTTCATTTTGTGCCCATCTCTAACTGTGATAAATACAAGTTTGATTGCAGGAAGGGATGCATTGTTTTGTCTTGAAATGTGGCAGCAAGGTAAAAAGCAAGGTCATCATCAAACCAAAACAGAGGAAGCCATGACGCTGCCATTTCTATTAGCGACTTCTTCCATTGGATGGGTAGATCAAGTAAGGAGAGTGCCTTTTGTGACTGCAGAACTCCAGCCCTCAGAGATGGTTTGAGATGTAGGACTGAGAGCCTTGTTCAAAGAAAGAAGGTCGCACAGTCCTCTATAACATTAAGAAGAAACTGGACCATTTCCTTCACTCTACATATTTTTTTAAATATCCAGTCCCTAAAAGGAGAACAGCTTTGAGAGTTTGCAAAGCCTATACTTTAGCCCAGTGGTGTGGAATTCTGGGAGTTGTGGTCCAAAACATCTGGAGTACCAAAGGCTCACCACCACTGCTCTAGCCTACAACTCATAGAATCAGCCAACCAGCACTAGCCAAAATAATTTCTGGCCAAAAAGGGAAGTTGCTTCTCATCTTTGTCATTAAAGAAAGTTATGCAAATAGGATTCAGCCCCATAATGAAGTCTTCAATGTCTTGGGCAGGGAAGGATGATCCATACAGGTGGTACATTCCAGCAACCTCTGGAGCAACGGCTCTTTCTGAACTCAGGATACTACATAGTTGTCAAGTGTTCCCCACGGCCGCCTGGGACTGGGAGCTCCAGGAAGACGGGACACTGGCAGCTGGGCCCTTTGGTTAGGGGGTGGAGTCTCATTTGCATAGAGGGTTCTCAGAATCTCTTGTGGTGGCTTCAAAATGCTCACTGTGACCTAAGTGTTTCAGCTTTCTAGGGGATATATATACCAATCCAGACAGCTGGTGGGGTGTGGCTTAGGGGTTGTGCAGGGAGAAGTGCTCTCTGGCGGGCCACTTGGAAACCGGCCGCCCAGCTGCCCTGCAACATCCGGAGCTCAGACACCCACTGCTGGAAATGCGGGACATTTCAGGGAAAAATAATTTTTCGGGAAGAATGTGGGAAAGAGAGATTGATCTCTGAATGTCTCGCCCAAAACGTGACACTTGACAGGTCTGGGATACTACCATTTCGAAGCAGGAATTCCACTGCTGTCAAGTGGGCCCGGCGCACAGTAATAAACAAGGCAACGAATGCTCGGTGTGCCAGCCATTCGCTTTTCGCTTCGGGTCCAAGGCGATCTGCATTGGCTGTGCTAAACATGGAGGTGTTTGTAGCTCCGGCACCCGTCAGCTGGCAAAGGAGATGCACAACATCATGATGACAAGCATTTATTCATTAAATAGAGTCCCAACCCTATTTGCTTGTTGCAAGGGAGTCCTGAGATGGTTGGGAAAATAAAGCAAAAAGCAAAACATGCTGCTTATATACCACCCCTTAGTGAGTAAAGCACTCTCTGAGTGGTTTACAAGTAATTATGCAAGCTACACATTGGCTCCCAGTGAGCTATGTACTCATTTTACTGACCTCAGAAGGCTTAAAGGCTGAGTGAACCTCGAGCCAGCTACCTGGGATTGAACCCCAGGTCATAAGCACAGTTATAGCTGCAGTAGAGCAGTTTAACCACTGCGTCATGACGCTCAAGGTGAAAGCTGTTTGGAGAAGGGCAACCTAAAATTGAGTAAACATTGGTTAAAGGTACTCCCTCCTGCATACATACCTATGAAACAGAGATGCACTTATTGCAGATTGCGCATTTCCGGAAAATAGTAGCGTTGCATGTACAGATGTGTCCACAAACTTGCATATACATAACCTTAAACCCATCTTGCAATTAAATTCCTGGGACGGCTTCCATAAACAAAATAAAAAAGCCAATGCAACAACAATTTAACAAAGGTATAAAACCCCTATGCTCTTTTTATGAAGCCCAAACATCAAATTACGACAATTTGACCAAAAAAGAGTTTGATTATTTCACATAACAATCAAGCTCTTTTTTTTGGTAAACAAAAAGTGGTAAAATAGGCTTTGTTAAGAAACTAAGATGGATTCAAAGGCTGGATAATTTTTAAAGGTGATTCCATTTGACCAATACTGCACTCAATTACATAGTAATTTGGACTTGGGTCCTCAGATGTTCTTGGACTAAAACTCCCAGATGCCTTCACCATTAGCTGCGCAAGTCAAGATTTCTGGGATCTGTAGTTCAAGAACCTTTGGGGACTCGAGGTTGGGAATCGGAGAAGTAAATGATCCTGTCCAAACCAAGGTCTGAACCCTGAAGTAATCGTATGTGGCATCAAACTGCTAAACTTTCGGAATGCAGAGAGAAACAAAGCCTTCACACATGAACAGAAGCGATCAGACCAACCTTTCTGGTCTTTCCTGTTGCAGCTGCAGCAACCAAGGACCCCCAAGCGTCTTCTGACCAGATCCGTAGATTGAGAGTCCCTCCTGGGATAATGTCATTCTGCTTTATTGTTGATGCATCATTAAGATCCACTGTTGCAGCAAACGCAAAATGAGGCAGTTGGTTGAGAATCGGCCGTCATATAAAATGTAAAGGATTAATTGCAAGACTTTTTTTATTTTTTACTAAGCTAAACAGCAACATATCATATTGGTATATCAAGACTGGACTACTGCAGAGGTGCCAAACTAGGGCTTTAGACTATCGCTGCCATTAGCCATACCGCCTAGAAGCAGCCCTCCTTCCACCAATGGCTTTGGGTAGTTACAGAAGAAATTTTTGGTTCAGAAAGCTTTCTACCTGATGAGTGCTTGCTGTGTTCAAAGGGTGTTCTATATACTGACTCTTTATATTTATTTCTTTGGTTCTTTTGCATTGCTTTATATTGCATCATGGTTTTTACATTTGGTGAGTTCCTCTGAGTGATGTGTATATAGGTCGTAGAGGGATACAAAGTATTTGCTGAAATCTTGTCGACCCATTACACAGAGCTGTGCAACTTATGCAACAGATCACACCTGCAGAGATGTTTTAAATATATATTAATTATTCTCATTTGCATGTTGCATCTGTTATAGAATAGGGTTCCACACACAGTGGACCCTTGTATAACAAATAGTTTGTATAACATAAAATTTGTACAACATAAAAAATTCCAGAGATAGGGGAAATTTGCTTAACAGAATTGCCTATGGGGCAAATCTGTACAACATAAAAATGGGATCACTCTGTTTTCAATGCACCCCTATGGAAATTTGTATAAAGGAAAATTTGCTTAACATAATTTCACTTGGAACGAATTAATTCCTTTATACAAGGTACCACTGTACACACATTTTGGTGAATGTTGTTGTTTTCCTCATGGAATGCTGCTGTTCTGACTTATATTTGAAAATGTTTCACCCTTTTAAAACTAACCAAAGGCATTCACAATTTCTCTCTGGTTTTTGCACTAAACTTGAGTAAATCTCTCAAAACAAATTACATCCACGTGTCATTCCTGATCGTGCCCTGGGGTACAAATCTCATTTCTAGCTCTCTACATGATTTGTGTACAATAGCCCCCCGGTCTATCGTGGAGGTTAGGGACCCACCCGACCCGCAATGATTGAATATCCGCAATATGCAAATGCAAAGTTTAAAATGCCTTAAAGCAACGGAGACTTTGGCTCCACTGCTTAAAGCAGGCATGTCCAAACTTCGGCCCTCCAGATGTTTTGGACCACAATTCCCACAGTCCTTTGCCAATGGAAATACAGGCTTGGAATTCTGGGACTTGTAGTCCAAAACATCAGGAGGGGTGCAGTTTAGACATGCCTAGCTTAAAGGCATTTTAAACATTCGAGCAGCCTGTGCAAGCGGTGGTGGTGGATCTGATCTGCCACCGCTGCTTGCCTGGGCTGCTGGAAGGCTTTTTAAAAAGCCTTTGAGCAGCCCGGGCAAGTGGCAGTGATGGATCTGCCCTGCCACCGAGCTGGAGCCTATAGCTTGGGGAAGAGGAACAAAGGTTTTAAAAGCCCAGCTTTTAAAACCTTTTCCCCCCTTCCCCATGCCCTGGGCTCCAGCTGATTGGCGCTGGGGTGGGAAAATAAAGGTTTTTCTCCCCCCCCCATGCTAATCAGCTGGAGCTCCAGCATGCACTGCGGTCCCATGATATAGCAGGACCGCAGTATATGAACCGTGAAGGGGCAGGGGATTACTGTACTAGAGAATATAAACCACAACCATGATCATACTGCACTACCAGAGGCTTGGCACAAACAGCTGATGGTGAATGCAGGATTCCACATACACCACCACCATTTATTTATTTTTAGCAAACAACACTGGAAACTGTTCATTGCTAGAAGCAGGCTTCATGTGAGTTTGAAAGATATTTTTATATCTTGACTGAAGCAATTACATATTTATCTGTTCATTCATGTCATTTATATGCAATTTTTCTCCCCATAGGGGATTTTCCCAAAGGGCCCTCACCTCCATCCAGATACTGAAGTCGCTGGAAATGTATGGGTATCCCAGCCAACAGCTCCAGTCGACTCTTCAAATTCTTTATTGTTAATTCGTGGTGACAATCAGGCACCACAAAAAGCTCATCGGTTTCCAACACATACAGTTTGAGGTTGAAGTAACGGACCTGCGCTGATCCAAACTCCCCTGAACGCAGGTACCGCTCACGTGAGAGGGAAGTAAGACGAGAACTCAATCCTGACCTTGTTTGAGAAAGTATGCTAGGTTGCCTCTTCTTCTTCTTCTTCTGCATCCTCAGGACAAGACTGAATCCTGAAGGTACAGCAATGATGTCATAATGCAGGAACAATGAATGACTGGTTAATCACCCAACCAAGCCTGTGTGATGTCATGCTGTAGCTAGGTACTACTGACTTTTGACTGTGTTGCATCATTGCAGTCGTGACCGACTCCTCGTGACCCCATGTCCATGGAGTTTTCTTGGCAGGAATACTGGAGTGGTTTGCCAGCTCCTACTCCAGGCGCCAACAGCACCTGGTATTCCTTGGTGGTCTCCCATCCAAGTACTAACCAGGGATTATCCTGCTTAGCTTCTGAAATCAGACAAGATTGGATGTGCTTAGGGTATCTAGGCAGCTCTAGGACACACCTTTTAAAAAAGATTAGCTACTTACCTGTAACTGTAGTTCTTCAAGTGTGCATCTGTAAATTCGCACATTCAGGTCTTATGCCGCTATGGAAAAGAAATACGGCATTCAGCAAGCTCCAAAAAAGGCAACGACCTCCTCCCCCCACTGCGCATGCTCTCCGTTTCCCACCTTCTGATTCAGTTCCATGAATGACCGCTGAAAAATAAGCACAGTCGTGACTGTAGAGGTGAAGGTTGGGTGCGTAGTCTTTAGGTGATGGAGACATCTCAGCATCAGACATGTCAGAGTCCAGAAAATACCTGGTTGAGGATGCAGGAGTGGCATTACAAAGTTCCTTGACATTGGAGGGGATTGGTTGGAGAGTAGTGACCTATCCATGGAAGTTAGGGAGTCCTCCCGCTAGTGTGTAGAGTGTTGTTCTACCCACTGTTAATAAATTTGCACATGAATCGAAGTCCTGTGCTTGTGAATGGTGCCTGGTGGCCAACATTGAATCGGGGTGGTGTGATGCCAAAGGGTCTAGCACTGATGGGGAATGGCGTATTGGATGCTTACTGAGTTGTGTAGAGGTGGCGTGCAAAGGATGTTTAGATGCAGTGCACCAGCAAATTCCTCCTCTGATGAGCAAGAAACAATGTGAATATATTCACAATGCTGAGACGCTTGATCAGTACGGATGTCCGTGTAGGCATCAATTCTTGCTGTACATCAAGGAAGTGAAACGGAGTGGGATGCCCGGCAAGAGTACTCCACATTATGTCAAGTTTCTTGACATTGAGGTCGAGAACGGTTGTCTGACACCAAAGAAGATTCTTGGTGTCAAAAGTGAGCGCATGCCATCAAAGCAGATGTATGGTGTCGAGACTCTGGAAGTCGAACTCGTTTCGCCGGTTGGGACTGAAGCCCAGAAGATAGTGGTGCAGAGTGTGGGTCTGACACCTGACGTCAGTGTCGGATAGGTATCGAGGCTTCGAGGACTGTTGTGTCTGCTCATGAGACAAAATCTCCTGATGCAATCACACCGATTGGCTAGGGCTTGGAATGAGCACTTGGACAATACTTATGTCGACCACTCAATGGTCTCCCCAGCTAGAGTGGCTGGATCTCAGAGACAGCGCCTGGGGCTCCCGACACAGGTGATCGTCCTGAGCTCTATGTCAAAGGCCCGCTAGTATTGGTGTTGGGCTGCGATTCCGGGTGGTCGGAATTGAAGCAGCCACAGACCTGGTGCCAGATTTCTTTGTCGACAGAGCCAATTTCTTCTTTTTTCTCCAGTGACAAAGAAGCTAATTTCTGAGTTTTGATCCCCTTAGATTTTGAGGGTTTCACCAAAGAAGGTGAAGCCAAAGAGGCGGAAGCCTCGGCTTGAGTTTGAGGTTCCACCGGGCGAAGAGACTTCTCCCAGAGATATGCCTGAAGTCTGCTTAAGAACTCTTTAAGAGTGGGCTTGGTGAGCCTCTTGCAGTCAATGCACTATGAAGGTTGGTGCTCTTCTCAGAGGCAGTATAAGCAAAGGCTACGTCTGTCCGAAATAAGGACTTTGTTAGGGAAAGCAGCACACCTTTTGAAAAGTCCACTGGAGGCCGTAAAATGGTGGATAGGGAAGGGCGGAGAAAACAATTCCGCAGAGCTACTGCGGGGAGGAGGAGGGAATAGGCAAGTAGAACTAATAATAAAGGTAGAAATAAAAGGTAAAAATAAATTTATACTTAAATGATTTTTTTCACTATTCAGCTCTGAAAAATGCGACCGATTTCCGTTTGTGGCGAAAAGGAACTGAGGCAGAAGATGAGAAATGAAGAGCATGCACAGTGGGAGGAGAAGGTCCTTGCCTTTTTTGGAGCTTGCTAATGGCCAAGTATCTTCTGCGTAGGTGCATTAAGACCCTTATATGTACATTCACAGATGGCACAAAAAACTAGCAGTACAGTACCATTTTCATTCATTTAGTGCAGTGCTTCCCAACCTTGGATCCTCCCAGAAGCCTTCACTACAAACTGTGCTAGCTCAGATTTCTGGGGGTTATAGTCCAAGAGCACCTGCAGTCCCAAGTTTGGGAACTACCAATGAGTGGTATCTTAGGGAACATAATTCTCTGCACATTTTACAGATTAGATGAATGGAGATTCTGCCTGCCTGTTCAAGACTATGACAAGCTGAGCAAGTCAAGGCTACACTGAAAAGGAGTACATTAGCTCAATTAGATTTCCTTTCATTCATCCTCCAGCATTGGACATTGGGATATATGGATTTGTAATTATTCTTTTATTGTATACTGGTTACATGTTGTTACTTCAAACAACTTTATTACATTTTTATTCAAGTCAGTAATGCAAGGGAAAAGATGTTTGATAAAACAGACATGGGTTTTATTGAGATAAATATGAATAGAAAGTTACATCAGTTCTATATTCTAGAAGAAACAGTGGCATTTTTTGAGTGTCCTCAACACTGTCTCCTACATGAAAGCTACCACATGAGCAGCTTTCTAGGAAGTGCCCAAATTAGAACCATGTCCAGCAGGTAAGAGCAGATTTGAGTTCTAGGCAAAAACAAATTGCATGCTTTGCGTTACAAGGGCCCAGTATTTCAAAACTGCACTACTAATGTTGCTTTTAATTTTCCTTACCAAAACTTCTTTTAAAATGGCAGTTTTTTTCTGAGGAAGTGACCACATACCAATTTTTGTCCATATTGAGTTTTTCCTTTCTATGAACACACTACTTCAGTCTCCATTGCTTACATTTTCCCCATTGGGATGTATAAGGTGCTGTCATCAAAGCATACACTGATTGGGGAAAAATTCAAGAATGGCTGCTATATACATTTCAGTTGTATTCATGTAGAAGCTACAAACAAGTCATGTGAAATAATCCGACTGTGTCTGTGCAGTTTTTTGCAATTTAAGATTCGCTGCCTATAATAATTCAAATTCAAAAATGTCAATGCAGGATGAGAAGGGAATTAAAAGATGAGGAATTGTGAAAAGTGAACATTATCTCTTCTCTAGTGCATGCAGCTATGGGGTTTAAAAGACTTTTAAAGAATTTAACAAAAATCTCGTTTTAAAACAAACAAAACCCTCTGGTTTAGGAAAAGGTGCTGATTTTTAATGAAAAAACTGATTTGTAATTTCAGTAAATTTTACTTCCACAACTTACTCATGCATGAATGATACTAGCTAAACAACAACTTCATGAAACTACATCCCCTGTATGTGTGTGGTATGTAGTAGGCTAATGTAGCAAAGGGTACCTATCAATTTAAAACTAACACGGCAGCCAAAACTTTATTTTTAAAGTCCAAACAGCAGACTATATACAGTTCTTCTCAAACATTTCTATGTACACTTAAAAAAAACTATGATCAGTGCTGAAAAAATTTAATGACCTGTTATGGTCAACACAAGCAAAACCTGGTTAGAACAATTTTAGAAAAATCTGAACTGTTAAAAAAATACTTGTATAATGTTAACATTAGAAAAAGATAATAAAACTACCAAAAATTTGGTACTTCTGTTGAGCAATTGCAGTCATAAAAATTATTTGCATTGAAGAGGCATTTTGTTTTAAACTCATAAAAAAATTAAGTGTAGAACCACCTTGCAGAATTCACAGGGTTTAGACGCTGCATACCGACATAGCAAGGACATGTTTCTAGATTGTTTCTAAAAGCGCTGTAGGATCTTGCAGAGCAATTAATGTTATTACAAACGCTAAACACCGTATTGCAGTCTGGAACAGAACCTTTCATGTGATTATGTCCAGAATTTGGTAGGCAATTGTGGCAAATTAAACCAATTTTTTAAAACCAAGAGAACATATCAAGAATTAGGCCAGGAATCCAGACAATACAACTACTTAATGGAACAGATATGTTGAGAAAATAATTGTGGCATATTTAAGATACTGGAGAAAGAGTAAATGGAATACATTTACTTAACTATTAAACAAGGTGTGTCTCTACAATGTATTTTACAGATTGTGAAGAAGAAAAAAGATTAGCTGTTCCCTCTGAGGTTTTGGGGTTTTTTGTTGTAGCTTTTCTTTCTATTTAAATGCTTAATGGCTATGCACTCAATTAAGGAATCTGAAGAGGATATTGCTTCACAAATCTTTAGGATCCTTTTTGTAATAGTTCTATGGTAAATTTACCATATGTAACCTCAATAATTAAAAGATGAACTGTGAATGATTCCTGATCAGTATATAAATGCTATACATTACCACCTTCTGTACAAACAATATAATCTGGGGATCTGGTCCCTGGAATTGTAAGAAAAGTTGCAAGTATTACGCTTTTGCAGGTCACATTTTCATGGATAACCAAAGATAAGAGGTTAGTAAGATTTCTGAATGTGTAATACAATATGAATCAACCTTCTGTTTCACTTTAACCTCAAGGCTTTTAAACAAATAATACAGCATGTTAACCATGTTCCAATTACACTTGTCTTACTCCAGTTTCTTTTCCACTCATATTTCTATTTATTTGTCTGGGGCCACAGAAAAGTCACATTAGACTTACTTTAATCACCGTTTCCAGCAGTAAACCAGAAAGGCATCTAAAATACTTCTGTGGACACGTGCAATTCTCTTCTGGATGCCTATGTGGTTCCATACAAAGTGGAATACTGCTCTGTGAAGTCACTAGACTTCGGAGGCAGCTTTTGAGAGAAACTGTAAATGGTCAGATGACAGAGGAAAAGCCCCCCATGATCACAGGTAATCATCCACAGTGCTTTAAGTGGCTAGACACCACATTTTGTAACATAATTTCCACAGACCTTCCAAGAAAGCAGAGTTTTCATTAGCCAAAGGACAGAAACCTAGATGTGCAGTGCTTGCCTTTGAACTTCCATTCATAAACAAATAATAGGTATGTATTTTCAGGGAATTTATATCTTCAACCTCACTGGGTATTTTCCAAATAAAACCAAAATGTCAGAACAAATCTATACTCAGAAACCTCGAACCACTTAAAATGGAGTAGCTCTAATAAGTATACAAGAATTACTTCAGAATTAAGTTGTTTGAGAAATGTAACTTAGAAGTATATACAGGAGAAAGACGCTGTGAGTTAACTGCAGGAATGAAAATGAGCTACCATGGTGACATTTCTTTAAGTTAACACACACATGTGCATACACAATGCTACAAATTCATAAAGTGAAGCTCTCTGTCATTTTTAAAACGAAGCCATCTACTCTCAGAAGGGGGGGGACCCTCTGGAAATTTCTTTTTCTGTAACAAGACAATTGTGCTGTATTTATTTTAAAATTACATGTAATAGGTAAAGATTCACGCTTTCTGAATTCTTTGCCAAATTTCATTACCATACAATACATACTTGGAGTGATCTGGGATGTCACCAACCATGGAACATTTTACAACAAAATAAGAAAACTGTCCATATTTTTATGTTCACCAACTAGATTAGCTCTTAAGCCTAGATGGCACACTGAAATGTAGCCAAGCAATTAATATAAGTCTTTTGAGTCAGCATATTAGAAAGACATATTCCTGCTCTCTGGAACGATGCAGATGTTGTGAATGTATGTGAATTCAAATGAATGTTTACATACAATACTGAACGAACCTTTGCCGAGGTGAACATTATAGCAACATTCTTGAGGCGGGAAAAATTTAGAAACTATATGATTTGTGAGTATTCCCTACCACTATTGCCAGTTTTTAGATAAAAGGTCAACGTGTTCTTTGTTAAGTATATGAATTAATAACAAGCCCTTTCTCCTTGGGTTGCACTGGATTCTTGATACAGTCTTCCACCAGGTTAGTGACCAAAGCAGAAGTCTTTACGCTGAGTAATCATTTTGTGGTCCACCAAAGCAAGCAAAATTAGTTTTGTTTTTCAAGTGCAGTAATGTGTATACTGTTGGGTTTTGGTTTTATCGTGGCAAAAAAGGAAACATCTTGATCCCTGTCTGTTTGCAGAACAAGAACAGTCTCTTCAACAGCTTCCAAATGAGGATTGCCCACACTTCTAAAATACACTAGAAGATGGGAGTGAAGGAGAAAGGTTTAGTCAGAATCACATCATTTTGAATCAAATATTTTTATTATTATCCAACATTTCTGTCCTACTACATGGTCCACTTCAAAGGTCTGTGGTCATTTAAAAACAAGACCATACATCGAACGCAAGGTTAGCAAAGTGATAGCAGGGTGTGCTGGGTTACTCTGTTGCACAAACAATTGGGCAAACCATTGCACACAATACTGATGTGTGTGCAATTAGCAGCAACCTTTCCAAAAAATTCCATTCAAAGTGATGCTGAAGTGTAAACCTCAGGTTTGCACTGGTTTATATAAACAACAACCTTTTGATCGGAAAAACGAGCGGAGGACCAGGCTAATATGAAAGTACAGATATATTAGAAAATAATCAGAAGGGAATTAGCCTACCTTTCTCCAGCAGTGTTTGCTTCAGAGCTTTAGCAAGCAGAACCCTTACATTGGGCACTGGATCCGATGCCAGGCTGAGAAGGCTGGGCAACAGGTGCTCCACAAACTGGTCAACAGGCATACACTCCTCTTCCACCACTGCCTGCAATAAGAAATATTTAGCTGGCAAAACACAGTTTTATTTTCAGTAGAAATACCATGATCATCATTCCATTCAGTTCTAGATAGCACTTCTTAAATGTAACAATCTATGCGGTCTAAAAGACAAGACAGAGTTGCCTACCAGGAGGTCACTGCCAGTATTTGTTCTCTAACTGGCAAATACAGTGGTACCCCGACTTAAGAGCAGCTCGCCTTAAGAGCAATTCGACTTAACAGTGGAAAACTGTTGGCCTTTTAACTGCCACCTTACAAATGTTAGATATGGTCTGCTCGACTTACTTTTTCCCCCCTCATTTTTTTAACTTATTTTTTCAATTTTTAGATAGGTACCCCGACTTAAGAGTAGTTCAACTTAAGAGCATGCATTCGGAACGGATTAAATTCGTAAACTGAGGTACCACTGTATAAGATATCAATTCCAGTAGAGTAGACAGAAAAAAGAGATGGAATTTTGGTCTCAGCAATTTAAAGTAGTAAAATCTGGGAGTATGTGGCAGAGAAATGTTTTTGAAGTGGAAATAAAAAATAATAATTTAATATTTATGTATTGCTAATTCTTGTTCAGCTTATGGCAACCCCTTCCAAAGTTTTCTAGTATACAGTATTCAGAAGAAGCTTACAATTCCCTTCCTCTGGGGTTGTGGGGGTGGTGGTGCCCTGGGACTGTGCAGCTTGCCCAAGGCCTCACAGACTGGCTCTTCTGGTGGGATTCACAGTTGGGAATTGAACTCCTAACCTCAGGCTCTGTGGCCCTCTGAGCTATCCATCCAGTAATGTAACTACAGAACTGGTATAAAAGACACATGGGGATGTACCTATATATATCTGGGTGATATGAATCCCAGCTGCTCAGCAACAACAACAACAACAACAAAGTGGCTTTCTTCTACTTCTAGTGCCGGCTCCTGTTTTTAAAAAAGGCTTGGAGTAAAAAAAATCAGATGTTGATTTGTGTGGGACAGGCCTGCAAGGTCCATTCTGGTGCAGAAAATAAACTTCTGAGCTCGGGACAAATTGAAAATGCCCCTGTTCATTTCTACGTTTATATACTCCTCACTTGCACACATTATTCTGCACCTGACTCCAAACAGGAGAACATGTTGTTTAATGAAAGATGAAGCCAATCCCAAAAATCTCAATGTACCTAAAACTAATCTCATAAACTCCTGGTTGAAGTACCACTGAAGGTATAGAATATTTTCATTTAGTAGTTCAGAAGGTTCTTTCAAATTTGTTGCAATCTCTCTTTGGGCAGCCGAGATGTGTGTCTGCCACCGGACTGCATGTAGAAGCCGAGTTTCACATCCATAGAGTGCAGTGCCTGGTCCCTTTGCATTGTGATTTTGGCTAAAAGTGCTCTATACTGACCCAACTAGAGGATATCTACATTGTGTCCCAAAAGATATATTTACCAGCTTTTGGCACAAGGGTTTTGAAGATAAATTATATTTACTAGGTTTTTCCATCAACTTCCTAACCAGACAAAACTACATAACTATGAGACCAATGTTAGAACAAATCAACGACACAAATCTACAGTACTCCCTAGAAAATGCATAGATCCAGATCACCACTACACTTTGCACTAAATTTTGAGTTTTCAAAGTTTGCAAGATACTTAAATAAATTCACTGTCCCAAAATATTGGCATGCCTTCTGTAGGGTTAGACTTAACTGCTGCCTCTCAGCAATACTGGCATGGCATTTTCATAGCATCCTATATAACGGTGGTGGCAAACCTTTGGCACTCCAGATGTTTCAGAGTGCCAAAGGTTTGCAACTCCTAGAATTCCAAGCCTGTATTGCCAATGAGAAAGGACTATGGGAGTTGTGGTCCAATACATCTGAACTTCCAAAAGTTCACCACAACTGCCCTGTAAGGATTGTCTATGCCCTTGTGGTGATGATGCAGTAGATTCCCTGACACACATCATGCTTGAATGCAGTCTTTATAGGATGACCTTATTCAACTTCTGTATCCAGTTACGAGTAAACTTCCCACTATGTGTTCTAGTAAGAATCTAAAGCTTTCATTAGCAGGTACAAATCAGATAATCACTGAGATGCTGGCGAAGTTTCTAGTCTGGATTGTAAAATCATGTATAATTTGCATTAAGATAATGAACTGGTTTTAACTCACTGATGTATGTAAATTATTTATCTCTGTTTTAACTGTTCTTGTTCCAGGTTTAGGTCCATGACCATGCAACAATTAGGTAGGTAGGTAGGTAGGTAGGTAGGTAGGTAGGTAGGTAGGTAGGTAGGTAGGTAGGTATACAGTTATTTTATAAATGAAGCGGCTTAGGGAGTTGGGAATGTTTAGCCTTTCAAAAAGAAGGCTGAGAGGGGATATGATGGCTATGTTTAAATATCTGAAAGGATGTCACATTGAAGAGGGAACAGGTTTGTTTCCCATGGCTTCAGAGACTAGGACAGGGGGCAATGGTCTCAAACTACAGGAAAAGAGATTCAATTTAAACATTGGGAAGAACTTAATGACAGTTAGAGCTGTTCGGCAGTGGAATATTCTGCCACAGAGGGTGGTGGAGTCTCCTTCTTTGGAGGTTTTTAAGCAGAGGCTGGATGGCCATCTGTCAGGAGCACTGTGATGGGGGTTCCTGTATGGCAGGGGGTTGGACTAGAGGGCCCTTGAGGTCTCTTCCAACTCTATGATTCTATGATTCTATGCAACCCACACTTACTCTTTGAAGATAATAATATTATCATACCTTATAGGGCTGTAAAGATTAAAAGGGAATGGGCATGAAACAGTTGAAATATATCTATAAAGTAATGCATACCCATTGTGACATCAGACCACTTAAACACATAGATAAAACTTTTTTATTTGTTTTATTTAAAACTGAGGGGAAGATAAGTGGAGGAGATGGGAAGAGAGAGGAGAATTACATTGCCCTGACAAGATACTTCTTGGAAGTGTTAACAACCCCCATAGTCTATGAATTCCATAGTCCTTTGGCCATTATAACTGCTCCCATTTTGCTTCTCAGGCACAAGTAACACTCTCTCTGGTTTTATGTGCTCTGGACACAAAACAGTTACACTTAGTCACTATAGGAACCCCTTATTATCATTATAAGAAGCCAAATGCAGATGCCAAACATATCTCTGCACGTATCTATAGAGGCACAGGTTTAGAAGCAATAAAATTGTTGCTTGTTTATTAATTTGCCTTTCTTAGGTGTTCGCTTATATCTGATTCTTCCTTCACATGATTCATATTATTTTGAACATGGTTGTCACTAGGCTATGGCCCTGTTTGGCTTCAGAGAGCTTGATTCTTTATTTACCATCCAGCCAAGCAAGAAAAACCAAGAGAAAAAAATGAGGCTGACCTACCTGACAGATGAAGGCAAACGCTTGTCTTCCAACCCACTTGGAGCAATGGCGGAACCTCATAATCAGCTCATTAATGAAATTTAATCCCAGAGAATTTGCACAGTTCACATAAAATTTCTGTAGTATTGCCACAACCTGCAAAAGCAATTAAGGAATTTCAACAATGAAAGTTGACTGCTGGCACAAAAAATACATATGCTTTCAGTCAGTACGTGTATTATGTGCCATCAAGTGGCAACCAAATTATAATGTCCCTGAAAGAATGTGTAAATTATATAAGATATTTAAGAAGTAATCTTGCCACTGACACACACACACACACACACACACACACACACACACACACACAGAGAGAGAGAGAGAGAGAGAGAGAGAAATGAAAAAGGTAATAGGGGGAAAATATAAGCAACTTTGCTCCAAATATATTTAAACATGCTTCTTAAACCCCAAATACCATGCATGACTAAGTAAAGTACTACTACTTACCAGCTTGAAGGAAATCCACCTGACTTCAGAGACTTTATCTGAACATAGAGTTAGTGCAATGTGCCTTAAGTAATCATACACATCATTAGGATTATAAAGCTCAAGTATCAAAATGAGTTGCCTAAAACAGAACAGAAATAATTGTTTAGAACAGTTGTTCTAGTTTCCATTCAAAATTCACATGGATGAATAACACTTGAAGGAAATACATTATTATGAATGCCATTCTTTGAAAATTACTCTGACAATATCAGGAACTATTTTTACTACCAGTGTTCACCCCCTAAAAAGGATAATGAAATAATTCTGGAGCCAATGAACCACCATCATGACAAATTCTTCCACACAGCAAGAATATAAAAATCAAGTAATGTGTATAGCTTTTACAGATTTTCACACCCTTGCTCAAAGTGCACAAATCACCAAAGTGCACCCCTCCATATTGTAGATAGGGGGCAGTGTGTTATAGAAGTATGGATTGCATATAGTCCCATAGAAAGTTCAAGACTGAGGAGATTTTGAATTGGGGTCTCTCAATTGGCAGGTTTAGCCAGACACCAACCAAGATACAATATTTTAAAAGGAAAGTAAATAATAGTGTTCTATATTCTCGAAGGCTTTCAGGGCCAGGATCTGACGGCTGTTGTGAGTTTTTTGGGCTGTGTGGCCAAACAGCCTGAAAAACTCACGACAGTTAATAGCATTCACTGTTAACTGTCCTAATCTCTATAGTTACATTTTCGTTAATCTAAATATGAGGCAGGTGTATTGCATACTTTCAACATATTCCTGCATTGGCAGCCACCTGGGACTCTTCCAGTGCTATAATTCTAATTCTAATAAATGGGGTCCCCAAAAACAGATGCTTTCAGATACTGTGATACTTTTTAAGGGAAAAGGCAGCTAGTTCTGCCCCCGACTGCTCACATAGCATGGAGAATGCCTCTCTGAGACTCAAAGTGGTCACACTCTACTTCTTTTCCTTCTGGTTGGAAATTAATATTCATATTGGTTTTGTTTTAAAATAATCTTTTATTTTTTCCAATACAGTGGTGCCTCAACTTACGAATTTAATCCGTTCCGAATGCATGCTCTTAAGTAGAACTACTCTTTTTTTAAAAAAAAATTTTTTTATTAGAAACATATACAGCTAACAATACACTTAAACATCACAATACAGGACATAAACGATTACAAAAAAAATGAAAGGAGGAAAAAGAGGAAGGGAAAAAAAAGAGAGAAAGGGGGGGAAAGGCAGAGAGTAAGAAATACAAATAACTAACCAACATTGAGATAAGATATGACTTCCACCAGAGAAATCCACACTTTTTAATTATAGTAAGAAGTAGAACTACTCTTAAGTCAGGGTACCTATCTAAAAACTTTAAAAAATAAGTAAAAAAAATAAAAAAATGAAAAAAAATTATTTGTAAGTCGAGCAAACCATATCTAAAATTTGTAAGGTGGCAGATAAAATGCCAACAGTTTCCCCCTCTTAAGTCGAATTGCTCTTAAGTCAGGCTGCTCTTAAGTCGGGGTACCACTGTATTCATAGACAATATTACACTGTATTCATCTAATTTGAAATGTTAAGAGCTTGATAGTATAACTGTATTCTTTATGTCCTTATAATTGTCAGGAGACCTATACTTCTAGGATGGAAAGAGAAACATTTCCCATCTCTCAATGAATGGGAAAATGTAGAACCTTTCTTTTAAAAAAATGCTTTCTGATTTTCTAAAGCCAGAAAGATACCCACTAACATTTCTATTCATTACCAGAAAGGTTTCTAATATGTTAATTTTAAGATAGTTAATTACTGATTTTTAAAATTACTTTTAAGGGTAGAACTATGTACCGGTAAATATTTTCTTGGAACCTTAAGAATAAAAAAAGATCCCTAAATCTTACCAAGGGACCAAAAATTATGTTTCAAGACTAATGTTAATATGTGCAATTTTGTTTTGCTGTAAGGGGTAACAAGTGGTTCATAGAATCATAGAGTTAGAAGAGACCTCAAGGGCCATCCAATGTAAATCACTATAGTGAAACACAAGTTAAAATTACCAGTCATGCTCTTGGTAGCCTCCACAAGTTAATTCTGGCCTATATAACATACTGTCTTATATGCAGATAAACATGCAGTCTATAGTGGCTATTTCCAGATGGGCATTTCTTCAACTATATAGACTGTGTTGTAAAACTGTATAGGCGATCAATAATTGCTTAGTCTTATTAATGTAACTTTGAATTTGCGTCATTTATTAATTATTTATTTATTTCTATATTTCTACACAGCCCATCTTCCTGAAGGAACTCCGGGAGGTTAATAATAACATATGCATGTCAAAAAAGAGAACAACAAAAATCAACAAAGCAAATAAGGATTTCAAGTGATCGATTTCCAGGTCTCCCTAGGTGTGGCCACCCAAAGTGAGAATGCCCGCAATATTCTGGTGGGTGACCTCTGACCTCTGAGTTGACTTCCTAACTTTTCTTTTGCACTAACGAATAAAAATTGGAAGCTATTTATTTGGTTTTGTAACTGAAAAAATTAAACAAGAATAAGACATTCTGATAAATATAATGTGAAGAAATATAAATTTCACTCCAATAAGGCACAAAGTTTCCCAATAAAAATTTTGCTAGTCACTTTACACCTATAGCCATCAAAATATTATAGCTGAAAAAAGGAAGCTGGGATAAGCAAAAATGTGTACTGAAATTACACTTTTAAAATTTACACTGTTTAAAATTTAGCATGCACCAAGAAAGTAGGAAAGTTTTTATGAAATTACAGAGTTGCCCCACTAAGATGTCAGAGTTAGTATATCAGAATTCCAGAAACTGGATGTCAGATGCATGTTCTGATTCCTGACCTTCACTAAAAGTCCTAAAGAACTTTATAGACAGCCCTCCAAGGTTAAAAATAAGAAGCCTGCATTTGTCACAGCTATATCAAAAAAGGGTTAATTCAAGAATGAAACCGAACAATCATTGACAATCACATCAAAATTCATCTGGGTACATACAAGTCTTCTCATTGTTGCAGTAATTTCAGGACACATCAGTTTGTCTATTTCTATAACCTTTATCATCTACATAGCTTCTATGTTCCATTAAAGCAAAATACTGCATTTAGAATTTATTTTTGTGTTGTATAAACTGGTCCTGTTGTCTGTTAAAACTTAAGACAAATTGCCAAACTTAACTAAATTTAACATGCCTATTAATATATTTTTCTTGGCTGTGTTAGGGATCATTTAGGTGTTTGCAGGAGAAGTAATGATTTGTAGAAGATTTTGGGAGAACAACCAGTGCTTGTTAGAGTTCACATGTACTTACTCTGCAAGTTCATAACGAAACCGCCAATTCCTACTGTTATCTGTAACAACAAATTCTTGAAGCTGGTAAAGATATTCACGCCTTTTGTCAACATGAAGCAGCTACAGAGAAAATAATAATAATAATAATTTTAAAAGGCCCAGTGAAACTATCAGCAGTTTACTACAGTTATTATCCATCAACTCCATTTTTAAAAACTAATTTTAATCTAATTCAAACTTGGGAGCAATCAACAACTCTTTCCTAAAAACAGTGTTCGGTATAAATGATAGATATTTGAAGTAGGCCTGCAAATACCATGGTTTAAGGAATCCTAAGGAATAAAGAGTTAGTCTGTAATTTTCAACTCTGATTAAGGCACTCCAGAGCCACTTTACCAATGACCACCAAACTTGCAAGTTCCTATGATTTCATCCTGGTGTGCGCTCATGAGACAAGTCTTTATAATCCATGGTTCCCCAAGTTTTCATAATTGCAGAAAAGTTTTTATGAAATTACAGAATAATAGCAAGCAGGATGAGCTGCCTAGATGCCCTAAGCACATCCAATCTTGCCTGATTTCGGAAGCTAAGCAGGGTCGGCCCTGGTGAGTACTTGGATGGGAGACCACCAGGGAATACCAGGTGCTGTAGGCGCCTGGAGTAGGAACTGGCAAACCACTCCAGTATTCCTGCCAAGAAAACTCCATGGACATGGAGTCATGAACAGTCGGTCACGACTGTAACGACACAACACACACACATAACACAGGAAGCAGGATGTTAACATTTCTTCTGCTGCTGATCAAGATACACACGACAGGAGACACACAAGGGGAGGAAACGCATGATCCTGAAATTCACTGCAGTTGGTACTGGAATAAAATATCATAGTTCAGACAAGCCTACACTGGTGGAATGCAATTATGTCTCTTTAATATTTTAACTTCATTAACAAAATCATAGACCATACTGTGAATTCCATTGTCATCATTATCAGCTTCCCAAAGTCAAATGTTTTACAAACATCTCAATCAAGATGAAGTTATTCTTTCATATACAGCCAGTTTCCCTATACAATGACCTAGGGGCAATTTAAGAATTATGACCCTCACTGGGAGGCTGCAATATGTCTTTCCTGCAACAACATGGGAGGGAAGGGTCAGAAAGCAATTCTGATTAAGAAAACTACTCTTTGAAAATGAAACATAAAATAATAAAAATCCTACCATACAAATGGGCATTTCTAAGCATGTCACTGAAGCAGAGGATACCTTTTGAGGAATAAAACGAATTAACAGAAAACAAAAAATGAATAACTGTTAGTTCCTTCTACCTTAAGGAAGTCGTATAGGTGTTTAAGGATTCCAATGCGTACTTCATCCAGATCTTTTAAAAAGCCATTGAAAATTGGCACTAGGTCTGCTGCTGTGAGCTGGTCTCCCAAGATAACAGCCAGCTCATGAATGGAGAAGGCAAGTGTCCGACGCACCTTCCACTGCAAAAAATTAATGAAAAACAACTTTGTTTACAATGTTGTGTAGTAAACATAACAAAAAAAGCCACAGTGCTTTTATACGAGTATATGATCACATAGCACTTGGAATGCTCAAAAAAACCTGAACAGAACCCTTTTTCTATCCCATCCTTCAAACCAACTGCTGTATTAACTGCTCCTTATTCTCATTATGTTCCTTGTCTTTGACCTTTTTAGAGTAGAGACAGAAGACAGAATTTTTAGCTTTCTGTATGTCCTACCTCCTCTCAAGTGAGGAAAAATGTATTTAATAATAGACATTTTGCAGAACAGCAAAACCAATGATCTTCCAGGGTGAAGCAAATTTTTCAGTCTCAACCCGACAACCAGGTTCTGGTTGGGTTTAAAGTCTGCAACGTGAACAGGGTTTTCTGCCTGCATTGCACCTGGTGATATGGCTGGCCAGAATTTTGTTTGTTCCTTCCACCTATGCGCTGCGGTTCATTGTATGAGTAGCTGCACAGTTTGTCAGATCAAGAGGGCATTACTGGATATTTTCTCATATAAGCCCAGATACTGTCCAAATGCTTGCACTATTGTGGAATTGTATACCACACGAGCTAAAAAGAGGGTGATGAAAATATATACAGATTCCACACATCCTGGACATAATCTGTTTCAATTGTTACCTTCAGGGCGACGTTTTAGGGTATTGCATACTAGGACAACTAGTTATAAAGATAGTTTCTTTCCAAGTGCTATCAAACTGTTGAATAATTAATTTTTACTTCTCTTCTTCCTTTTTTAATAATAGGTTATATTGTATTGTTGTACTGTGTTTTTATTGTTGACTATATGATTCTTATATTTCCTTTTATATATGGAGAGCATATTTTACCAAATCAAATTCTGGGTGTGTCCAACCACACTTGGCCAATAAAAGTATTCTGATTCTGATTCTGATTGAACTGATGGTTGTATAGATCTAAAAAATGCATATGACACTGCCCCTTATTTCTTGAGTCTATTTCCCAAAACATTTCCTAAATTCCCACGTATCAGAAAGTCCATCTAATAAGAGTTTCTGTAAGACAGACAAGTAGAGATGAATTATGTGGAGGCCACATGCTTATCAGGTATCTGACAGCTACACACTCTAATTATATGCTTTGAAGCAGATCTTGACTACTACATACTGTACCTGCACATCAGATGCCAAAGTCTCATAAGTGTCCTTCAAACAATGCCAGTTCTGCCTGCCCAGTGTTAAGGCTACACCGGGAAGACTGTACGCACAATGTTTTGCAATTTCAGTATCAACTGTCTGTGCTCGAGCAGGGTCTGTCATGGATAAGTATTGGTCCAACAATGGCTGAGGTATGATATCCTGAAGAAAAAAAGAGACATGTAATAAATTATTGATAATAATAAATTAAACAAGAGGAAGAATATACCAGCATCGAAAGGCAGCTGTTTCTACTACAGCATTCTATTTCTCCCTTCGGATGGCAAATGGAAAAAAGCAATACACAATACCAGCAGTTTTAAAATAAGAATATGGCTTTATCATAAATAATAGTTCATTCATGGTCTCAGCTGTATAGGCCAACTGTCACACTATTTTATGAACCCTACAAATACTGACCTCTTTATGAGTTACAAAGAGAGGTAGCAAATGACATCGCTTCTTGGCCTTTGGGCTAAGATCAAGTGTAGTGTTATAAATAATTTTTGAGCATTTTTGATTACATATGTAAGCTTAGATCACTGACAGCAAAAGACATCACTTGGGCATCTCAAAGTCTGCTTGTCTATTTTTAACTACACAAATTGTGCTCAAACACAAGACAAAAGTGGGTGATATCTTTATTAAAGAACATTTCTTAGCTCAATTTGAATTTTCCTTTAGCTTTAGTTTTCAAATATTTGGTTTGATTTGTCACTTTAGCTTGTTGCACTTTTCCACTTGATGAGCCTTGTGGCACAGTGGTTAAATGCCTGTACTGCAGGTAAAACTGTGCTCACGACCTGGGGTTCAATCCCAGGTAGCCGGCTCATGGTTGACTCAGCCTTCCATCCCTCCGAGGTCACTAAAATAAGTACCCAGCTTGCGGGGGGGGGGGGCAATGTGTAGCCTGCACACTGTAATTAAAAATTGTCAACTGCCCATAGACTACTTGAAGTTGTATGGGGCGGTATATAAGCAGAACACTTTTGCCTGGGAGCACAGAAAAGCAATAACCACAGCCTGGGGCCTATGCCTATCTAAGTACTTATGCCCCAAGGTAGGTATGTCGTAGATACAGCACCTATGATGTACAGATGTTTGAAAGCTGTGCCCTGTTCTGATGCTGCTTCCTCCTGCCAGATGCAAGGTAACCAGCCCAATCAGCCCCTCTATCCTTGGTGCTAGTGAATGCCAGATCTGTCACAAACAAGACTCAGCTGATCCAGGACTTGATTCTGGATGAAAAGGGAGAGCCTATGCTTTCTCTTATCTGCCCACCAAGGTACTCTGTTTGGCACCAGAGTAGACTGGAGAGAAGGGGAGGGGTGGCCATTGTGTATAAAAATACCTTGGAGACTGTCAGGCTCTTGACATTGGCAATATCGGGTCTTGAGGCCCTTCACATTTCCATTGGGGCTAGAGACGGATTTGGGATCGCACTGGTGTACCGCGTTCCCCGTGAACCAGCGCTCTCCCTTCCAGAGCTGGCATCCTTCGTCTCTGTGATGCTGTTGAGGTCGCCCAGGCTTATAGTACTGGGTGACCTCAACATCCAGCTGGTCACTGGGCCAGCTCTTGAGTTCTGGGAGACCACAGAATCATAGAATCATAGAATTATAGAGTTGGAAGAGACCTCATGGGCCATCGAGTCCAACCCCCTGCCAAGCAGGAACCCTTTCACAATATTTCCGACAGATGGCCATCCAGCCTCTGCTTAAATACCGTCAAAGAAGGGGACTCTACCACCCTCCGTGGCAGCATATTCCACTGCGGAACAGCTCTAACTGTCATGAAGTTCTTCCGAATGTTCAAATGGAATCTCTTTTCCTGTAGTTTGAAACCATTGCCCCGAGTCCTAGTCTCTGAAGCCATGGAGAACAAACCTGTTCCCTCTTCAATATGACATCCTTTCAGATACTTAAACATAGCTATCATATCCCCTCTCAGTCTTCTTTTTGATAGGCTAAACATTCCCAGTTCCCTAAGCCGTTCTTCATAAGACATCTCTTCCAGGCCTTCAACCATCCTAGTCGCCCTCCTCTGCACCCGCTCGAGGTTGTCAACATCCTTTTTAAACTGAGGCGCACAGAACTGGACACAGTACTCCAGGTGGGGTCTGACCAGAGCAGAATAGAGTGGCACTATCACCTCCCTTAATCTAGACACTATGGTTCTGTTGATGCAACCAAGAATTGTATTGGCTTTCTTGGCCGCCGCATCACACTGCTGGCTCATGTTCAATTTGTGGTCCACCAAGACCCCCAAATCCCTTTCACAGGTACTATTCTCTAGCCAAGTGTCCCCCATCTTATATCTGTGCAATTCATTCTTTCTACCTAGATGTAGCACCCTACATTTCCCTCTGTTGAAATCCATTCCATTAGCTTTGGCCCAGTCTTCTAATCTGTCAAGGTCCTTTTCGATTTTCATCCGATCCTCTAGGGAATTAGCAACCCCTCCCAATTTGGTATCATCTGCAAATTTAATTAGCATACTCTCTATTCCTTCCTCCAAGTCATTAATAAAGATATTGAATAGCAATGGACCCAGAACAGAACCCTGGGGCACCCCACTGGTCACGTCTCTTCAAGATGATGAGAGGCCATTTATGATCACCCTTTGCGTGCGATCAGTCAACCAATTACAAATCCACCTCACTGTAGCACTATCTATCCCACTTCCTACTAACTTCTTAGCAAGAATACCATGGGGAACCTTATCAAAGGCCTTGCTAAAGTCCAGATAAGCAATATCCACAGCATTCCCCTCGTCTACCATGCCTGTAATTCTATCAAAGAAAGAGATCAAATTAGTCTGGCATGACTTGTTTTTAAGAAACCCGTGTTGACTTTTTGTAATGACAGCATTGTTTGTTAGATAATTGCAGACTGATTTCTTGATAATCTGTTCTAGGATCTTTCCGGGAATTGAAGTCAAGCTGACTGGGCGGTAATTATTTGGGTCCTCTTTTTTCCCCTTTTTGAAGATGGGGACAACATTAGCCCTCCTCCAGTCGATGGGGACTTCCCCTGTTCTCCAGGACTTCTCAAAGATTATTGCCAATGGTTCTGAAATTACTTCTGCCAGTTCTTTTAATATCCTTGGGTGTAACTCATCTGGCCCAGGAGACTTAAATTCGTTTAATGTTTCCAGATGTTCCTGTACTATCTCCCTACCTATTCTATGTTGCAATTCCCGTCCTGCCTCATCTACTCTTTGTCCCAGTGGTTCTCCTTCTTCCTTTTGGGAGAAGACAGAGGCAAAAAAAGTGTTGAGTAGTTCTGCCTTTTCCTTGTCTCCCGTTAGTAACTGATTATCATTGCTACGCAAAGAGCCTATCGCTTCCTTATTTTTCCTTTTGCTGCGGACATAACTAAAGAAACCCTTTTTATTATCTTTAATGTCTCTGGCTAGTTTAAGTTCGTTTTGCGCTTTAGCTTTTTTTACCATCCCCCTGCATATATTAGCTGTTTGTTTATATTCCTCTTTGGTGCATTTCCCATTTTTCCATTCCTTGTACTTGTTTTTCTTTATAGTCAGTTTTTCTTTATAGTCAGTTGGCCTCCTTGGACTTCTCCCAGTTTGTCATTGGCCCCACACACATGGCAGGTCACATTCTAGACTTGGTATTTTCAAATGCATAGACAATGGCCTGATGGTGACCAACCTTGTAACAGTCCCCTTGTCATGGTTGGACCACCTGTTGAAGTGAAGCCTTGCAGTGGCATCCCCTCCTCGCAGGGAGCTTGGACCCATTACAATGGTCGGCCCGTGCAGGCGAATGGACCCCCTCTATTTCTAGAATGCCATGCATAAGATTCCCAATGAACTGGTTGGCGCACCCATCAATGCCATGGTAGAAGAGTGATATGCCTCTTTCACCAGGGCAATTGATGCACTCCTCCTTCAGCGCCCGGTCCATGCTGTGCCTTGGTTTAACCAGCACTTCCAGGCCCTGAAGCAGAACAAAAGGAAGCTGCGAGCATGTGGAGGTAGGACCCAATGGAGCATTATCTATCTGCAGTACAGCCTTGCAGTGGCATCCCCTCCTTAATCAGCCAAGATTAAGGCCTCAAAAATAAAATAAAATAAAATAAAATAAACCTTCCTTCGCTAACCAGATAAGCTATGCCCAAAACCACTAGGCTACTTGAGTTGTCCAGGTGGGGTCCATTTAAGCATACAAGATGGAATTTGTAAATCAGTTGAAAAAGGAAGTGACTATACTTGTTGATTACCTTATCTAGAGATATTCGGGGAAGTGTTTTTATCCTCTCCAAGATCCAGGCCAACGGCTTTTCCCATCAAATGAAAATTATTTCCAATTCTAGCATTAAAATTACTACATATTATAAAAGCTGAGCATCACAAAGCTGTACATGGTGCAGAAAAAAAAAACCCTCCAAAAATCTGGCTACATGTGTAAGCCAAGTTTCTCTGCTTAAAGCAAGCTTCAAAATGGGAATTGTCATCTCAGGACAAGGTCTCAGACTACACCGCTGGTGGTGCAAACTGGTTTTCTGTGTCATTCACAGATCTGTGGATTATCACCTGCCCTTGTCTTCTGACTGTGTACAATTTTTTCTTTTTTTACCACAAATTATCCTCAGAATACAACCATGTCCAAAGCCTTGGCAGATGTTTCCTTCCAAAGCTGGTTTGTGAATGAAATGCATTTTACTCTTTCCAGGTAACAAGCCAATATCTGTGTTCATGGTTACCTACTATAAATATTTACTCCAGGATCAAGTCCCAAATTGAGGGAGATTTCATATAAGAAGAATGCAACCTTTAGCTAGATAGATGAATTATACAATGCAAGCTCATAACTAAGTTCAAAAAGTAATATTGGCTTAATAAGGCTTAAATATGTGAGTCAGGCTTATCACCTCTATACATTACAGTGGATGAAATGCACATAATTTTGGATACTTTTAGAACCAAAATAACAGGTTAGTGCCTGGAAAGTGGTTTAGTAAAGCGATTCAAATATGAAAGGTGATTCTGCATCATAATTAAGAAACATTTGAAACAACCTGTAATTTTGATTTATCTTCTTTATCATCTTCATGTCCTTCTGCATCTAATACTTTGTCAGTTCCATTCTGCTTCTCTTCTGAGTCCTGGAACAGGTAATTCAACACAACTGAAACAATATACATAGCTGCAAGAACTGGATTCAATGAACTGTAATCATAGAATAATGAAATTTGAATGGGATGGTGATGGTGGTGGTGGTGGTGGTGATGATGATGATGATGATGTGTCATGAACTCTGAGATTATCAACAACAGAGCCTACCTCTCTTCAGTATGACAATATTTCAAATGTTTGAAAACTGCTATCATATTTCCTCTTAGTCTTTTCTCAAGGCCAAACATGTCCAATTATTTCAGTCTTTCCTTCAAGGACTTGGTTTCCAGCCCCCTGATCATACACAGGATCTGTTCTCAATCATCCCCAAGTGTGGAACACACAACAATGAACTTCAGTTATAAGAAGCCAGGTGAGTGAGTGCTCCAACGCTAGAGGAATTCAAAAGATATTTAGACAACCACCTACAAGATATCCTTTGGTTTGTATTCCTGCATTGAATGGGGGTTGGACTCAATGGCCTTTAGGCATCTTCCAAATTCATGATTCTATTATTCTTGTTGCTCTCAACTGAACTTGTTCCAGTTTTTTTTGTTACACTTGAGAATCCATCTTCTCCTTAATGACTGCAAGCTGCCCAGGCCCTGATGCAGCAAAGCAGACCCAAATCATGATGCTTCCTGCACCATACTTTACGGCTAGGATGATATTTTCATAATACTATGCAGCGCCCTTTTTATGCCAGATGTTCTTTCCAAAGAGTTCAATCTTTGTTTCATCAATCCACAAAACATTTTGCCAATACTGCTGTGGAGTGTCAATGTGCTCTTCTGCAAACTTCAGGTATGCAGCAATGTTTTTCTCAGGCCACTGTCCACCTAATGGCTTATTGAGCCACCTAACGAGCCTATTCAGACCATTGTTCTTCTTATGAGCCTATTTCAGACCAGGGTGACATGAGATCAAAGTGAACTATAAAATGGAGGACTCGCAACTAGCTTTCCTTAGACTGACAAAGCTGTTTGGATAAGCAGCTAAATGTTTCACTCTCTGAAGAAAAGAAGCCCAGCTGCCATGACTCAACTTCCAGATAAACTCACCTGGATGACTGAGAACCTTCACAGATAGTTGTTATGAGTTTTTTGGGGTGTTTGGCCATGTTCTGGAAGTTTTTCTTCCTGATGTTTTGCCAGAATCTGTGGCTGGCATCTTCAGAGGACAAGGAGCGCAGGGAACTAGGAGTTCTCTCTGTGCTCTGGGCTGCTCGAAAAACTCACAACTATCAGATCCCTGCCACGAAATATTTCGAGAATATGTCAATCTTCACAGATGTTTTTCTTAGTAAGTAGCAGCTTCTTTCATGGTGTCCTGCCATAGACACACAGCTTGTTCCATGTTTTATGTACTGTAGACTCATGAATACAGATGTTAGCCAGTTCCAATGTTGCCTTCAAATCTTTGGCTGTCACTCAGGATTGTTTGTTTGCCTCACTTATGAGTCTTCATTGCGCTCTTGGAGTCTTTTTCACTGGTGCCCACTTCTTGGTAGGGTAGCCAAGGTCCCAAAGTGTCTCTCTCCATTTGTAGATTATTTGCTGTAGACTGGTGAATTTCTAAAGTATTTGAAATCACTTTGTAACCCTTCTAGCTTTATGTAAGTACACAATTCTTGATCATACATCCTTTGATTGTACATCCTTTATTGGCGAGGCATGGCTCACATAAACGTATTTTTCTTGTGCGAAGCAAACTCAAAAGGTTTAAGTGGCTTTTATCTATCAATATACTGTAGCTCTACTCCACACCTCTATGTTCATTTTCTTAAAAAGACTCCAGATACGCTAACACCTAACACCAATTGGCATTTTTGAGCTCAACTCAAGGATTCACTTACTTTCCCACTAACATTCTGAATGTGGAATTAATGTGTTGGACAAAGACATGAAATATTAGAATTGTTTGTGTTATTATTTTAGGCACATTATATTTGTCAATACACTCATTTAAAGGGAGATCAGATCACACTGTATGACACGTTAATGCGGAACACCATGAAATTCCAAAAGGTTCACATACTTTTTCTTGCAATTATATAACCAACGTACCCTCTAATTTTTGTCCACACTGAGCAGGGGTTGTTCCTCATATGCTTCCCCCTCCATGGGTT
This sequence comes from Phrynocephalus versicolor, assembly GCA_023846285.1. Lineage (NCBI taxonomy): Eukaryota > Metazoa > Chordata > Lepidosauria > Squamata > Agamidae > Phrynocephalus > Phrynocephalus versicolor. The sequence goes on from JAHTLZ010000129.1 coordinate 95,974,936, forward strand.
CTGTCACGACCAGAACAAAAACAGTTGCAATGAGTGTATAGGGGTGGGAAAGCCCTGCCCGGAGGGGGGCAGAGGTGTATGTGCCCGCCTGCCCACGTGCCTTAGAGGGAACTTTGGATATAACCCACAGGAAAAGATAACTACATCTGTTTCTGAATTACTATTCTATTTATGATAGTTTAAAATTTGTGATAATGATAGCAAGTGTTAATAAGCATGAGTTCTACCAAACTACAACCATATGGCTTCCTACTACAGTACTCTTATTCAATATTTAATTAATGTAAACCTCTAAGCAAATTTGGGAGAAATTTTCAAAATCTGTCTCTAAAATGGATGACATTTACTTCCTCCACCCCCCCCCAATTCAAGCAAATAATTGGCTTAAACTACATTACTCATTTTAAATGACTCTTTTCACTAAATGGCTGAAATCCAGTTGCCTAGCATACTACTAGAGTAGGCCCATTGAATCTCTGCAGATTTGGTGAGTCAGCTCCTGTGATTCAAATACATCTACTTTAGTTCTGGTTTACTGTGTCAAAGTAAGTTGCAACAAGAGTAGGGCCATTTGAAAATAAACCTTTTGGAGAGTTCTATCACCAAATCATCACTGATTCAACATGCTAATTCTAGCATAACTTACTACACTAAGCAACAGGATTTCACCCAATATTGTGTTCTAAAACAGACACTGTATTTCTTAATTTATCTTTAGAGACAGTCTGAGTGTTCAGGTGCTATTCCTTACTTACAAGACAATGATTCTACATTCCATCCTAAACAAATACAGTGGACCCTTGTATAACAAAAGGTTTGTATAACATAAAATCTGTACAACATAAAAAATTCCAGAGACAGGGGAAATCTGCTTAACATAATCGCCTATGGGGCGAATCCGTGCAACATAAAAATGGGATTACTCCTTTTTCAATGCATTCCTATGGGAAATTTGTATAAAGGAAAAGTTGATTAACATAATTTCATTTGGAACGAATTAATTCCTTTATACAAGGTACCACTGTATTAATAAAGTAGCCCCATCTTTGCTTTGGGAACACTAGTTTACCAATGTATCAGGGGGTGTTTGTTTATTTTTTGGCATGGCACTTCTAGCAGAGCATCCCAAACTTCATTTCTCTTTCTACAGAATGCACCACCACAATACCATTTTTACCATTTCCCCAATACACCAATAAAATAAAATAAGTTAAAATAAAAACCACCATTTTAGTGGCCAATCTGTGATTCTCTGACCTCTCTTATGAGGAATTAGCAGTCCAAAGCACTTACTAGAAGTGCTGCAAGACCTCAATTTTTGGCTGGCTTTCAGAGGCTTGGGCTAAGCTGATAATGGGGTGGACTTTAGACAAATTGCAGCTATAATTTAATGAACCATGCAGGTAACATTTGCGTTCTATTTTAATTTTAGACACAGTGCTCTCTACTTTTAGAGTAGCAGGGCTAGAAATCAAAATAAACAGAAACCTCTAATGGTACAAAGTAATTGGCCAACAGAGGTTGTTGTCAATATATCCTGAAATATATTTTCTACAACAACTGGTACTTACAATGCTTTGTGTTATAGTTGGAGCAGATGGATTAATCACCTCCCCCTGGCTTGGTAATGAAGACAGAGTGCTCTCCTTCATTGTACTGAGATCCTGGTCCAAATGGGGCATATCTGCATTGTGATTACCATTAATTTCTTCATTCTTTTTCATCTCATAACCATTGACAGAATCAAGATGAGCAGCTCTGAGTGCAGCAGATAATACTTGAACCTGAGCTGATTGATGAAACAAACCTATTAAGTCTATTAGTCTGTTTTCATGCACCTCTTATTATAACCGTTAAAATCTGTATGAAAAATATGATCAAAAAGCAGAAAAGGCAGTGGACAGTGAAATACATTGTTGTGTGGCCAGATTTTAAGCATTCACAAATTACTTTCCTGTTCTTTGTTTGAAAGGGGGAAATTAATGGAGGATAAATCTATCAATGAGAATTACAGTACTTATGCAGACTAGATGAAGGCTGCAGATTCAGAAAACTTTCTTAATGACAACTTGTGGATTAGCAGAAGCATTAGAATATTTCACAGATCTTAAGATGTAACTGAAAGTCCACAAATGTAGAAAATAGCAATGTCCAGTTTCAAACATAAAGTACAGCTGTCCCTCGCTATATTGCAGTTCATATACTGCGGTCCTGATATATTGCCGGACCACAGAATATGAAGACAAGGGCTCCGGGGGCAAGTTCCACTTATCCCAGACCTGGTGCTGCCCCAAGCAGGCCTCTCTGATGAGCTTCCCGGGCCTGTTGGAAGCCCCAGAAGTGGTTTTTGGTAAGCCGGAAGTTGCTTCCAGTTCACTGGAAACCACTTCTGGGGCCTCCGACAGACCTGTTGGAGGCTCCAGAAGCAAACCGGAAGTGACTTCTGAAAAAACTGGAAATGACTTCCAGGCCGCTGGAAACCACTTCTGGGGCCTCTGGCAGGCCCAGGAAACCCATTGGAAGTCTGTTCAGAGCAGTGCCAGGCCTAACATACGTGTAGGAGGCCCCAAACAGGCCCTCCAGTCCTGACTCGACCCAGCATCCGCATAATGCGGATTTCCCTGTATCCCGAGTTAGGTCGAGTCCCTAACCCCCCCCCACAATAAATGGGGGTTACAGTGATCCCCCGTGTATTGCGGGGGTTAGGGTCCCGACCTGACCCGCGATAATTGCAAATCTGCGATATGCGGATGCAGGTCAGGTTGGCCCTGGGGTGCCTAGCTGGGGGCTCTTGTACTTACCAGAGGCCTCAGAATTGATTTACAACGATCCGGAAGTCACTTATGGTTTACCGGGGGTCACTTCTGGTTCGCAGAGAGGCCCTTTTGGGGCCTACAGAAGGCCTGGGAAGGCCCTCGCTGGCCCATTCGGGCCAGGGCCAGGTTGGGGGTAAGTTTGGGAGGCCTGAAACAGGCTTTCCCCCCTTAACCCAGGGGACCTTTTTTCATATACTGCGGTCCCAAGATATAGCGGGACCGCAGTATATGAACTGCTAAGGGGCGGGGGACCACTGTATTGCATTTTATCTGCTATTTTTTGCATCATATTTTTTATCTCCCCCACATCATCTTATATGCAACTTCACATTTGGATTTTACAACATATTAGTTTCAAATAATGTGAGTTCCAGTTTAGTTATTTATTAGGATTGAAGGTTGCAATCCTAAACACATTTACTGGGAGTAAATATTGATCATAGCAGTCAGAATCCTATTTGTGTTTTAGGTATTCTTAAAGGGAATCAAAAATAGTTGTTTTAACTCCTGGTATGTTCCCTTTCAGAGCTTACTGAAAGGGGAGAAAAGCTGACATGATTACATAAGCAAACAGGTCTCTAGGCACTTGCAAGTAAACACATTCAGATTTGACTACATTTAAGATTAACTTTTCTACAACTGAGTTAATCAGTTTCTGATTAAATTACAAACTATGTCACGAACATACTGGACTGATCAACTCCATAAGTCCCATAAGTCCTATCTGCTTAAGTTCAATTTGCAAAAACCATATCAATCAAAACTCTTTTTTAAAAAGGAATGGCTTGCACTTGTAATTTGCAAGGAAGGGGGGAGACACCTCTCAAATAAGCTTCTCTGTAGTGCTAATATGCCTGCCCAACACTCACCCATAACAACTCAGTTAAGAAGACACTTTTTAGAACAGCAAAAGATTTTCTTGTCATTGCAGACTGAAACTATTCTTTATTATTTATTTATTTGTTGCATTTTTGTACTGCCCATCTTCCAGAAGGAACTCTGGGCAGTTTACAATCAAAGATAAAACCAACAGTAAATAACAGTAGGAAGGAAAAAAAGAAATGAAAACAGGCAGACTAAAGAGGGGGGAAACCCTGAGCAAGACACAACGTGGGGAAAAAAAATTAAAATTAAAATTAAGTGAAAAGAAAATTAAATGAAAAGGTCGCCATATGCCTCCTTAAAAAGGAAGGTTTTCAGAGCCCTTTTGAAGGCAGGCAGGGACTGTGCTAGGCGCAGCTCACTAGGAAGATGATTCTACAACGTGGGGCCCACCACAGAGAAGGTGCAGTTGTGCGTGAGCGATTTCTGCGCCTCCCTGGGTGTGGCCACCCTAAGTGAGCGCGCCTACACCATTCTAGTGGGCCTGACCCCATTTGACCTCTGGGAGATACACTCCAACAGCTATTCTGGTCCCAAGCTGTGGAGGGTTTTGAAAATCAAAACCAGGACCTTGAACCTTATCCGGAGGACAAGGGGCAGCCAATGCAAGCGTGCCAGAACTGGGGTGATGTGATCAAATCTACGAGCACCCACCACCAGTCTGGCTGCCGCATTCTGCACCTGCTGGAGCCTCCGGACAAAGGTCAAGGGCAACCCCACGTAGAGGGCATTGCAGTAGTCGATCCTTGAGATCACAAGGGCCTGCACAACTGTCCTCAGGGAGGACTCATCGAGGTACTGGAGGATCTGGGTGATCCTGCGAAGATGGAAAAAAGCAGCCCTGGAGACCGCCATCACCCCACAAAGAGCTGAGCCCCTGATTCCAGCCTCAGCGAGCCGATCCAGCAGGTTACCGTGGTTGACGGTATCAAAGGCAGCTGACAGATCAAGGAGGATCAGCAGGGAGGAACACCTCCTGTCGGCCTCCCTGAGGTGGTCATCCTGCAGAGTGACCAGCGCAGTCTCAGTCCCCCGAGGCAGCCTGAACCCGGACTACTTCTTAGTCATTAATTATACAGCAACCCAAAAGTTCTTTTCTATCCAACAGAAATGTATCCAATCCTAAAATAATATTCTCCATTATAATAAAGCTGTTGTAAGTGACCAAAGCAGAAGCGTCAGAAAATAAATCTTGCAAGCATGAGATGAGGTAGACATGACTAGTGAATAAACTTACCCTGCACATCTGGATCATCCATGTGCTCCTGCAAACTTTGCAGAACTTTTTTAATTTCACTGCTGGCAATGCAGCTATTACAAAGAACTTCTGAAACTGGGCAGCTCTCTTTGTGCACCTCAGTTTTGCATTGAAGCAGCTCCAAATCCTGGCTGATGTCAGGAAGCGGAGGACGCCAGTACAAGAAAGTACTAAAGATATCCTCTGCAGACTGGAGCCTTGAGTTCATTCCCTGATAGCTATTGATTTGACAGTCTTTACGTTCTTCAGTTGCGAAAAGAGCAGTATTGTCACTATGACTTAATACAGTCTGGTTTGCTGCAAAAGCAACAGATACAGCTGAACTTTCTTCTTGAGCGTCCAAATTTGGCATTTCAGAACTTGGTGTACAGTTAGCAGACGGCCCCTCTGTCAATGGTCCCAATTTATTTTCCATTGGCTCCTTTGAACTGATAACAGAAACACATTTAATTAAAACCAAACTAACAAATCCTGTTTCAATTGTAAAATACAGTATCGCAGGTAAGTGTTCACTTGCACTAGCTCCCCCCCCCCCAATTCAAGTCAATTCTGCTTTGAGAGAGACTGGTTCTTCAAAAATCAATGGCAACTTAAAGCTTTTAGATGCAGCACTGTTCCTAGAAGGACAAGTAGCTACTGTGGACATGAGTGCCTTTTTTGGCTGGTGAGCCCACTGCTGCCTTTCTTTATTGGGGAAGTCAGTTTGGCCACAGTGATCCATGTCTTAATTACTGCTCAGTTAGACTATAGTCTAGACAGAGCTATAACTGAGAAGTTTCTGAAAGCTGTAAAATTGCAGAATGAGGCAGCTGGACTGGTATACAATTTAGAGAACATGCATTGGTTTCCATTTCCATTTTGCTTCTGAGCTCCTATCAATAGCATATAAATATCATATTGACGGCTTCTATTTATTGATTTATTTGATTTATATGATGCTCAAAATTAGTGTCAAATCATAGTTTATGGTTATGACATCTGAAAAGCCAACTTTTGCTGGTATGATTAAGCTCTAGATTTGAGATCTTTTAGTGGAGACCCTGTTGTATAGAGATGTAAAATTACCAGAAATTTTGAAAAAAAAACCTGTTTTTTCTGTGGGTTTTTTTTTTGTTTTTTTTTTGGTAGGGAAATGGAAATTTTCAGAAAAATTGGGGGGAAATGCTACATTAGCATTCCCTGCCTTTACAGCTTGAAAATCATTCTGTTACTTTAGGAACATAAAATATGACTAAGGACAATTTGACTTGGTTTTTCCCTTTGCTTCACATCTCTATATCTCTCACCATTTTGAGAAGTTAGGCTGGGGTTCTCTCTGTAGCAACATGACTTTGACAGTTTTTAAAGGAGTTTTAAATATTTTTATACATCAGTATGAGTCATGATGAGCAGAAAATAATAAGCAGACACAATGGTCAAAATCCTGCCGTGGTGCAACACCAAAGGCGTAATTTCTACAGGTGAACTGGGGTCAATTAAGAAATCTCCTTTGGCATTATCCACATGACTTGTTATGCAACAGACAATGCTTATGGAGATTTCTTAACTTGAGCCAATTCATCACCAAGAGTTACATGTTTTGCGAAGCAACGGAACATAATTTCAGCTGACACATTGAAAAAATCAGTCAAAATCTGTTTCAGACCACCAAACTGTAATTGGGCTAATGAGTCGTTGCTATGCCTTGGGATTTTAACTGCAGTTTAGGAACTGGCCCCAAAGTGTAGCTTGTTTGATTAAGGGGGCTTGATATTCAAAAAGCCTGCTCTCATTGTTATTGCTCCTTGCTGCTTTTCTCCTTCAAATTTAGAAAGGCAATAAAAGCACAATGGGCCACTCACACCTTAGGCTTGATGGTTGAGCAATAGAGATGGGCACGAACTGAAAAAAATTGTGATTCGTTTTGGTTTGGTTTGGTTTAATTTGGTTTATTTCATTTTGTTTTTTGCTGGTTCGTTATTCGTTCCCCCCACTTTGCGCGATTTAATCAATTTGACAGCACGTGGCAGGATAAAACATTAAAAAAACAAAAACAAAAAAACAGACGTTGCAACTCCACAAACTGGACTGGCAGCATCCTCACCGTCATCCACATCATCATCATCCTTTTATCGAGCGGTGGCAGCTGCGGTGGGACGATCCTTTTATTTTATTTTATTTTATTTTTATTTTATTTCTTTACTTCCAGGTTCCTGCCCGCGCTACAGCTGTAGTGCGGGACTTTGTTTGTTTGTTTCCTTTAAGCGCCAACCACAAGGCCCCTGGGGCCCAGCCGGCGCTGGTTTTATTTATTTATTTTTTCTTGATTTTAGGGTCCCGCCCCGGCCACCCATGAGCCAGGACGGCGCTGCTTTATTTTATTTTATTTTATTTTATTTTATTTTATTTTATTTTATTTTATTACTTCCGGGTTCACTCTGGGGTTCGTTATTCATTTTGTTAGGTAATGAAATGAATAACGAATAACGAAACAAACTAAAAGTTCATTTTGTGCCCATCTCTATTGAGCAATTCATAAACAGCCTTCACCCACAGCAAGCAAGAACCTATTGTTTTGAAATTGTACTACTAGCCCTTGATAAACCTAAGATTCCCAATGGGCAAAATTCTGTTTGCATAGTTACACTATCGTAAACTAGCTCTGAGCACTAGAAATAATTTAAACCAATTAAAAGCTTTCTGTTCCACCACTACCCCTTTCAGGTTCCATCATAGCTCCCTTTTGCCCTGGAAAAGCCTTTGGGAGCTTCAAGACAGGGAGGGGTCTTTAATCACAAAAAACCACTGTTAGATCATTGCTGCTGGGATCAATGTCTATCAAAGACTTCTCACATCTTGTCCCAAGGCTCCGAGATCCTTATCTATGGGGAAAGGAGCCTGAGCAAGCCTTGGAACCTGAGAGGCTGAAGCTTTATTTGGTTTAAATTAATTATTTCCAGCTCCCCATCTAGTTTACAATGGCGAAACAAATGCCAAAGGGATTTTGACCAATGTGTTTCTACATATCACCTTGTATGAATCAGCATTTAAACGGATAGTAAAAACAAAGGGCAAAAAAACCGGGTCATTTTAATTACCTCCTCCTACATAAATCTAACAAAAAAACCCACAAAAACAGGTTTGGGAAAAGAGCATGACAAGGCAGACATAAATACTGCCTCACTGCAGTATCAAACAGAAGGCACGGGGACTCTTCATATGGATCACATTTCCTTTCAATGCAGCAAGCCATGTTGTCCATTATAATGATTATCAATATGTTCCTTATTTCATAATATAATGCACCTGATTTTCCCTTCTTTTAAAAAAGCGGTGGGCAATGTGTGGTCTCCCAATGCATTTTATAGCCTCCTAAGCTCCCCCCCCCCCCAGCAAATCGAAGAAAGTTTTTTTAAAAGAATATTATCATCATTTTGATTCTTCAAACCCCTATTTCTGTTGCTGGAAGCTTCCAAGGGAGATAGGGGAGCACTCTACACCCCACAAAAGTAACAACCTGAAACTTTTTACTTTTTTAAAATACTTTAAATCAGCAATTTCTAGTCCTGGTGTGGTGCACATCAGAAGGCTGTGAGAAAAAAATATGGCACCAAATGTCCCAAAAGTTTTTTCATCTTGTTTAAAGAGATCTTGTAATTTATGGGTGGACTCATCTCAGTCCAATAGTAAAGATCTTGATATATGTTTCTGATCAGCTACTTAAGTGTGTCAAGTATTTCCTCTTTTATTATTGGATAATCATAAGCTCAGTTTTTTCTTCACAACTTTCTTGAAACTTGTGATATGCGAATCTGACCTCTGAAGCTACTGCCTGCATACATCACTATATATTTTGTAGATGCCTGGCACTTCATTATAAGAGAATAAAAATATCAATTAAAGTACTGTATGTAGAACAGAGCTCATCATTGTTTCTTTGATTTTATCTTGGGTTCAAGATCATATATCTAAGAAAGTTCAAGTTTCAAATTAACCACTTAGCTTTAATATCAGATCGTTATACCTAGATGGCATGATGTTTTCAGTACTGCCTGTTAGACATGGGCTGGATGGTTGTATACTCAGTGTTCCATCGTCCCGAATATAAAGACCAGCACTGGACGGATTTGCAAAAGTAGAAATAAATGGCCCAAGGGACTGGAAAGCAGCTTGACGGACCTAGAATATTCAAAAAAATGAAGACACAATGGTTTTGATAAATATTTTTCCCAGAATTAAATGTTCACAAGTGACTAGAAAATTTGCTCTTCTAACATGATTTAAAACATGACTAAAAACATCATTTCTGCCTGGCAGCATTTAATACATTTTATGCTTAATACATTTTATATAAATGTACTTATGTGAAGGTGAACTTATATTAACTGGCAGTATGGCGGTAATTAATCTGATCCTGAGCATGTGATAGGCATGTCCCAATATTGTATTGGCACCTATTTGCTGCTGCAACTTATCAGACATGGTAATCTTCATATACTCCGCATTATCTTGGTAGAGCTCAAAGAATTTTGAAATATGCCTAAATAAATGAAAGACAAAGCAGAGCTATGTTGATCCTCATCGTTTTTTTCCCTTTAAAAATAACACATGAGTATTTTAATAGCTGATCAGAAATGCTGCTGATAATGGCAAGTATTCTCCATGATACTGAACGAATGAACTAATGAATATCAATTATCTTAAGTAAAATTAATAAAATAATTAGATTAACATGAAGCAAAGAGAGAAATTCATGCAAAACATTTACATCTTTCAGTGGCTGCCATTTGAATCAGTCTTAGGCATTTCTGTATATTTTCATTTTTAAAAAGATATAATAGTTCTTTCAGAGTACAAACTACTGCTTCATTCTCGCTACCTACCCATCTGCATGGGTCACTAATGAGACTGATAAAGAGCGGAGATAGTTTGCTTCTTCGGACCTCTGGTGAAATGGTGTAGGAGACAGCCATAAAGCATTCAGCACAAGCTTTCCGCATACCCCAAACACTATCAGAGCACAGCTCAAAGAACTTTGGAATCTGCCAAAATAAAGTGACAATAGGACAGGTCAAACAATTCTATAATGTGTTTTTAACTGACTTGCACTCTAGATAACTAACTAGGAAAAATTACTACTAAATATTTATTTCAGGATTGAAATACAGGCCATCTATATTTTGAAAACTCTGTTGGCAAGCAGTTTGCAGCAAAGAGCTGCAGGTTATCTTTAAATAATTAACAACAAATAATTGTACTGTATACAGTATGTCTATCTCAATGACATTTTGGCTATAGACACTATGTACATGCACTTCCTCCTTCCAAATAAATATGCATGTCATAGCAGAAAGTCAGGTCACCTGAGACTGTCAATCTGATTTATTTCAGGCTGTGATGAGGAGCTGACAGCAAGGTCAGATAACTTTAAAAATATTCATGACCTTTCAGCGAGGCTTTAAAAAAAGAATGTTAACACTAAAGGATTACCCTTATAAAAAGAAGTTGTCAGCAGCAATTACCACCACAACTAGCTAAAGATCAAGGATGAGTTCAATTCTAGCAAGAGGGAGAAATCTGAGACTTGGGTGAATGGCTAGGATTTTAGTCTTAAAATGTTTCTGTGTAGAAAGAGATGGGGTGGGGGGTGGGGAGAGATGCTAGCTTGGTAAGGCCAGAGGGAACTTTCTTCTGATCAAAAACATATTTTCTTTTAAAATACTGCTTATATATTGTTCATTCACCCCATGTTCACCTTGCATCACAAAGATTATGCTACTTGTGCTATGGTGAATTTGACAGAATTACTCCAGAGATCCTTTTTCACAAGGGCCAGAGATGAGGCCAACACAGGTAGTGGCTGCAACTGACACAATTTGGAAAGAAAGTACATATTATTGAACTCTCTACAGTTTCGTTGACATGCAGCTCAACCCTATTCTCTGTCCCCGTATTCTCTTATTCAAACCATGTATGCATGGAAAGTGGTTCTCTTCCACCCTTTTAGCAGTAACTGGGAGAGACAGTGAACAACAGGTACAACCCCTTGATAATCACTATAGTCATGGATTATGGGGGGGATTACCAAATCCAAAGAGTGTCCATAGTGGTCCAACAGAGTTACAGCTAAGGTCACCTAGAAAGCCCTTATAAAATTATTTATTTTTATTTATTTATTTTATACTCATTATTATATTTATAATCACTTATACTTTAATAATAATAATAATAATAATAATAATAATAATAATAATAATAATAATAATAATAATAATAATAATAATAATAA